>WBNO01003475.1:29437-120627 GCA_013400575.1 Peucedramus taeniatus | reverse complement strand
TGATGCGGAATGCAGTTTGCTGCCCCTTCTTTTCATTTTATATATATATATATATGTATTATATTTTTTTTAATATACTGCAGTCTCGGTTAGTTTAAAAAATAAACGCTGTCTGAAGGAGTTGTGCTTTCCTAGTGACAAATTAAATGTTTAGAGGGATGTTTGCACGACGGTTTCTGTGTTTTGGTTACACAGAGACCTTACTGATGTCTGAATCTTGTCACTAGACCTCTCTGCTGTAGAGAAAGTTTTATCTTCTTCATATGATAAACGGCATTTTTGACCGTCTATTTACTTAGCACCTTCTAAGATACTGAAAGTCAGTCTGCGTGGTGGACCCCATGTGAAAGTTGCCTAAAATGTCTGAAAAAAGCCCAGCCAAAAGAAACAGGTGAAATCATTATTAGGCAACATAATGCATGTTGTTTTCTTCGCTAACGCAAAAGAATAAATCAGCAGAGCTGATTATTCTGCTGTAGGCTTTCTACTTTTTATTTTCAAGATGTGCTTTTGCAAAACTGCATCTCCCTCTTGTGAGAAGCAGAAGAGGAATACGATGATGATTGCCTCTCAGAAAGGCAAGCTGGAAATAGGATTTTTCCTGTTCAAGGAAAATTTCTTTCTGGAAAGTCTATCATCAAATACGGAAATTCGTTCTCAAACATCTTACGTACGCTTCCAGTAATTTTGATGGTTCACCCACCTAGCAGAGCAATAAAAGATGGTATCCATTATTTCTCAGTGATCCTTGCAATTGGTTTTCTTGGGGGGAGCAGGGGGGCTGCTCCTCCTGGGGCGTGGGGAAGCAGCGAGGGTGAGGCTGGTGATTCGGCAGCATGCAGGGCGGTTCTGGCTCAGTGCTTGTCTGCTGAAATGCCGTGGAGTGTCCCATGTGAGGCATGGGCAAGAAAACACAGCTACAAGGCAAGCTCTTCTGGTTGTGTTGTAGCTGTTCCCATAAAAACAAGCCTTAGCTTTCCTGTGTAAGCACTAATGAAGCAGAACACAAGATCTTCGGTGGCTGTTTTTAGGTAAAGCCAAAAGGGTATTTTAAGACTATAAATAACCAAAATCACAACAAAAGTGTATGGACCATAAGCTTTAGAGAATCCTGTTGGGTTTGGGGTGTTTTGTTTTAGATAGGTAGACTGATACAATAAATGGTTAAATAACTATGTTATAATACAACATTAAAAAAGATCAAATCAGTTGTGTAAGAAAGATGCCAACTTTTAAACTGTATCTTAAGCATGAAATTTTGAAAAAGGGAAGCAAATATATATACTAAAGACAGAATGTAATACAAGTAGTTTATGTATTTTGCAGCTCACAGTTGTAAACAGCAGTAAACATTCTTCAGCTGGCTAAACTGTTGTGGTGTATCACATCTCAAAAAAAAAAAAAAAAGGAAAACCAACAAAAACTCAGAAGTTGCATTTGGCATAGATATGTCTCATTTAGTCCAAAAGTCTGTGGTTAAAGATTACCCAAATATGTAGAAAGTAATCTCTATTTGTCTGCCTAGATAAATATGGCTTTCACTGGTTTCCATCTCTTTGGTAATTTTTGCAGTCTGGCTTCCCCTTTTAGCAGCTGCCCTGCTCATTATTTGGTTTTGATCATATCTAATTGCGGGTGACATTCGAGACTGGGGTGTAGTGTTTTTCATCCTTACCCTTCTTGGAAAAATACTGGTTAATCTGTCTCTCAGTTTTACTGCAGTTTATAAATGTTTTCAATGTACAGCTTTAAAATAAAAGTATAGGGAAAAGAAAAGATATAGTAGTTTGTTTTTTTTTTTTTTAGACCCTGAAATAAATATGGTTTATAATGCAGACAGGCTACCTAAAATTTAACCGTTTCAATGAGAGACTAAGCAATGAACCTGAACACATAGAATCCAGGGTTTTGGTTTAGTTCCTTCTCTCCTCTCCTGGGAGGACAGAGAGAGAACAGTTTAGTGAATAAACCAACACAAAATAAATAAGCACAGTTCTGCACACTTTTGCACAATTTGGGAATTAAAAGAATGTAATTCCAATAGATTTTGGACCCTAAAAGAGCAATAATATATACATGCACCCTACAGAACATGCATCAAATATTGTTGAATTCAGAAAATAAAATGCTTCTTTACATCATTTTATGAGTGTCAACTTTTTGAAATTTGATGTAAAAGTAGAAGGTAAAAATGTGTTAATTTTACTGAAGTACACATAAGTAAGGTTGATTGTGTAACTAAATCCATGTTGTTACTCTTTTTCCCTCACCTTGCAGATGAAGAGAAAGTTGGACCATGGCTCCGAGGTCCGTTCTTTCTCTCTGGGAAAGAAACCCTGCAAAGTCTCAGAATACACAAGGTAATTAAATGCAATGACAGATCACTGGATCCTGATTCCTGCGTATATCCTGTCTTTCCAATTGCTGAGCCTGATTAATTAAGCTCCTCTTAATGTTAAAACACTGTAAAGCAAAGAAGAGGTGGTATCAGCATTTGTATATTGCTTTGCTAATTTAGATTACGTGAACTGAACATGAGTTTTAATGAAGTAGCCAGACTTGCATTTCTTCAGTTGAGGTTTGTGTTTCATTCTAAATATAGCATGCCCATTTACTTAAGAGACTTTTTGAGGGCTGGAGCATTCTTGGGAATAAAGTCAATCAGATTTTAAAAAGGGACATAACGATAAACCCTAAGACTATTAAAATTGTGATCAAATGTATCACTTTGCTATGGTAACAGGAATGAGAGAATGGAAATTCATGTAGGCAGAGAAGACCATCTGATCTTAACAGGAATACACACGTACTTGCTATCCACAGTGTGAAAGTATTAGGGGTTCTGCTCCACTTCCTTGCTACTCCTGTGTGGTGCCAGGAAGCACAAATACCTGTGGCTGCTCCCGTCAGGTGCTTCGTGGGGTAAAGCTCTGCTAACCATGAGCACAGCAGTGGAGCAAGGCTGTGGATGCACACCTTACTACTGCATTCTTACTATGTAGTTGCCATAACAATTGTATTTGGGTGTCACACTGCTTTCCCATCCTGTTTGAATTTACACTATTTTATGTTTTTTCCTCACTATAAGCATCCTCCCTCCCGTGAGCCTCCCAAGGCTCTCTGGAAATGGCAATTCTTTTGAACACACTACAGTAGTGTTCAGTCACTGATGGCTCTTTCAAAGTAGTTTATATTTTATTTCTCTTCCTTTAAGAGGTTTATCAGATGATGAGTGAAAAGTTAGGCAGCAAGTCCAGGGCTGCTTTTCAGATGTATGAATGCTGCAGCAGAGTAAAGGAGGTGATGTGCTGTTACTGGGAGGCACTTGTTGCAGCTTCCACATCCCCCCAAGCCTGCAGGTGGTGTCTTCTGATTTCTGAGTCAGTCTGATGGAAAGACTCTCTTGTTGGCCACCATTTCTTCAGGTGACACACTGGGAGTTCTCTGCACTCCCAGAGGAGTAAACAGTTCAGCAAAAAAGCAACCACACTTTTTTGTCAAGTGTGTCTGTCAGGTTCAGAGGAACTGCTGGACTTGTCCAGCTTCCACAGAGACCTGACTCGTTTCAGGGGGATGAAAACATTGAGGATAAATGAAACAAAAACAAGTATCTTGTGGTTTAATCTGAGGTCAAAGGAAAGAAACTTTTAGATCGTGTTTTGAATAACTCTTTTTGACTGAGAACCAGTTTACAGCAGAAGAAAGTAAAGTGTAGCAGTTCTACTGGGGCAAGTTCAAGGCTACATACTGCTCAGAACGAATAAAAGCTAATTTCAAGTGCCTTATTTTGGACCTTGAATGATAGGCCTTGTGCTGGATCTCTATGCAGGTGATTGGAATGACTAAGCTGTTAAATCACATTTTGATTTTAAAAATACTTTTAACTGACATTACTTGGATTTTGAGTAGTTATTGGCATAAAATAATCCTTAAATAACATTTGATCCTCCTCTCTTAAACTCTTTGATTTGGTTTTATCTAAATAATATGTAGGCAAATGATTCAGTCCTTGTGCCTGCTTGTTTCCATTTTCCCTAGGATCAGGAACTCTAAAATTGACCAGCTGATGAACTTTGTTTGCATATAACAGGTAAAGTCAGTAAACAAATGCCATTAGGAGGATCCTTAATCTCTGAAACAGTATTTTCATACCAGTTTCTGTTTCTGTTATTACTCAGCAAAATGAACAGTTAAAAATAGGCCTGCTCGAACCAATCTTTACTTTTCTTGACCAGTTTGGGTAAATGTTAGGACATGCTATGATTGTCCTTCAGAATAAGGAAGAGTAGAGTGAAATATTTGTAGAGCTTAATGAGGTAAATATTAAAATGAACTTGACTTGCATCATTTAAAGCTGTTCCTGTAGCCACTGAAAAATCAGTAAACCCTCTAAGCTCATGCCTACTAAAAAGTTGGGTTTATCCTACAAAAAAGCGGAGAGTTTTTTGGAGTCTCACACTATATTTAAAGTGTTCATGCTTGTGCAAATACAACTGGGGTTCCATATTTCCTGCTAGGGAATACAGCTTTGATATTCTGTGAATGAAGTACTTTACATTATGTATAAAAAACAAAAGAAAAACCAAACACCCCCCCCCCCCAAAAAAAAAACCCAGCAAACCCCTAAACTAAAAATCAAACGTAAAAATTAAAAAAACAACCAACCAAACCAAACAAAAAAAACCCCAAACCAGAAAACAGAGTCAGCTGTATTTCTTTAGACTCCCACAATAGTAGCTTAATCCCAGCTCTTTTAAAAGCTCCATTCCGTACGAATGAGCTGGTTTTTAACATGTCAGAGTGAAAAAATCAAACTGTGATTCAGAGAGCACCTTTGGCTCCTTTTCCCTTTTCACTTCACACATCCCCCCCTTTAATTCCTGTGTCATTCCATCAACACACAAACTTTAAAAGACCATATAGAGTATTTCAATGCCCAATTCCAGACCACTAAGCCACTAGAACTGCTTGATATTACTAGCTCTTTGTCAACAAAATATATTAAAACCTAAAAATAGATTTTTTTTTTCCTTTCTGTTTGGAAATGAAGCAGCACTAGCACATTTCACACACAGGTGGAACTCTGAGATCTGGCTTCCTACATGCCCTGTCAAAAGGCAGCAGTGTAGCCCAGAAGGAAAGGAAATACTCTGGGAAGGAAAGGAATGTGTAAACCTGTATCTTTACACACAACTTGATGGGCAGTTAACAGTGATAATTTTTCAGCCTTGAAATGTGATCCCTGTTTCTCCCCTAGATGAAGGGCTAGCACTGCAGTGGTAGAAGCAGGCAGATTTATCCAAGTGAGGGACTGACTCTTGAGTGAATTCTTTAGCTTAATGCTTTTGCATGAGGCTAAAGAGTTTAAGTAATAGTTGCAAATATGTACTAGAATTTTTTGTTCTCTTGTGAATTTTTCTTGATGTTTTACCTATGGCTGTCACCTTTCATTTGTATGGCAGTACCACGGGGCTGGTGCCATGTTCCGCCACGCCGACGACGTTTGGGGACCTGCGGGCAGCCAATGGCCAGGGCCAGCAGCGGCGCCGCATCACATCCGTGCAGCCACCCTCCGGCCTCCAGGAATGGCTGAAAATGTTCCAGGTAACCCTGCTTGCAGAAATCAGCCCCTGAAGCAACTCTGCCTCCCTGGTTTTATGTAAGGGAGCGCTTCAGTAGAGTTGGTTCTCCTTGTACATCCCAGAATGTCTCTGCCATTGATTTCGTGTTCCCTTGCAATAACAAATGGGCATCAACTTTAGGGAATACTTCTTCTCAGTTTCAGCAAAAAACACCAACTTTAACTGGTTTCTTAATAATATAATCCTTCCTGTTTAATGCTTTCACATCTTCTGCAAAGTCTGTCCAACATGTAAGGGCTCAAGCCATGGCCTCAAGCCATTTTTGCTTGAGACTAGTAAGCTTTGGTGCATGGTTTGCTTCAGTGCAGTTATAGCTCTAGATTCGTCACAAGTCTGGTGTCTTCTAAGAATAGAAAGAAAAGTTTATCAAAAATAGATTAAAAGGAAACTCAATGTGTATTTTTACTGATCTCTGTGTACTGAACATGTCAGCCGGCACATGTGTACACAGCTGAAGGGAGGGAGGGAAGGAAGAGGTTTTTCATATCTTTTAAATGCCTTCAGCAATGCCTAAAAATTACTTACCTGGACAAAATAAACTAAGTGAAGAACAATGCTATGGACCACTTGCATAGCCTGAAACTGAAATCTGCCTGGGCACCAGTCAGGGAGCACCTGAGACAATTTTGTTTATGTTAATACAAACAAAGTTTGGGGCAAGCTTCTGCTTCTGGTCCACAACCTGTACCATGGAGATCTTAACCTTTTGCTCTGTATTTTTAAGAAGCAGGAATGAGTCTTAGTCATTGATTTGAAAAATGGAAATATTATGTCTTCCTATCTTGATTAATAAACTGTTCCTTCTAAAAGCATTTTCAAAAGGAGCAACTAACAAATACAGGCATTGTTCCAATTACTGTAACAGGCAAAGATAAAAGAACAATATTGTAGATACAGGTATCTGTCATACAATTTTGCAGGCAGAAGTGTGCTTTGGCTTGATTCATGCTGCCACATAATACCATTGATCTCAATCACTGTCAGTTCTGAACATTAAAATAATAATGTAGAACCTCTTTCCTCTTTATTTTTACACATTTATGATCTGCTTAAACCAGTGGAAGCTTGAAATTAAGATTCTTGTACACATCATTCAATTTCTTAAAAATATTCACATTTAATTACTGTGGTGTATCTTTTTTGAGACTGTTCATAGAGATATGTCTTTTTAACCCCTAAGAATCATATTTGAATGGTACTACGTATATTTATATGGTAATATAATAATACTCCATTGTATTTTAACATTTTGTAATGTTAGAACATTTGTACTAACAAAAGCTATTTTGTTACTGACAATATGTAACCTACTTTTATGTAAGATTGATAGTGATGGTTACATATTTTTGAAAAAGATTATGAAAGGCTGACGTGTTTGAGAGGGGTGCAGACACCCTTGACAGTGAGAGCAATGCTATTGGCTGTTTGGTTAGGGTAAGTAGTCTGTAGGACCATGAAAATTTTGTCTATGTAGACAAATGTGTACAGTGTGTAATGTAGAAAACATGTTTTAATACATATATATTTAAATTCTTTCAACTTGTCAAAATACTTAGTTGCAGTACTAAATGCCTAAATGCTGATCTATACTATTGAGAGAGAGAGGGAGGCCTCTCTCTCCTAACTGGAGATCATTGAGCAGCACTTATTGATCACGTCTGTCACTGTTAGTTTTTATTGTATTCACAAAAGGGAGTCCCTTACTTTTGAAGAAAAGCTTTCAGAGTAATGTAGCTCTATCTCAGTGTTACATCTGCTTGCCTCCTCATTTTCTATGTGCTTATTTTTCACATGAGTTTCATGAAAGGGGCAAGTCTGAAAGAGCTAAATGATAAAAGCACATTCATAGGGGAGGTAGCTCTGCCCAAAGGGCAGGATTAAATGGCACATGCAGCATCATTCTTGCAATACAAAGTTTTTCCTGTAGAGAAACAGGAATGAGAGAGCTTTCTTCATGTACTGTGTACTTGCTAGTCCAGCTTAATAGCTCTCTTATTTTATATGAAAATATATTTCCAATTAATTTTAAAGCTAAATTTCTAGAGGCACGTTAGGGGGCTTATGTAGTGTTTCAGATAAAACTGTTCTTTGGCATAGAAGCTGGCAGTGACCAGTGATACTCAGCTATTTTGAGGACTCTCACCTGTATGTTGGCCTTCAGTCCTTCTCCTGTGTTATCTTTTCAGATAAAATCAAGACCACTCTGCAAATATTAAGAAAACTTAAGATGGTCTATAAGGGTTTTTTAAAATTTACTTTTTATATGTACTTTATGTTGTTATGTTTATAGTTGGTCTAAGCCTTTTATTTTTAAAGAACGAAATAATGCAGAAGGGAGAAACAGTTGTGTAGTTGCACTTTCCCTTTAAAAATGAAGTTGTATATGGATTTCAATGAAGTCTGGAGAGAAGAATAGAAGTATTTTATTAGATTCAAACCAGTTAATGTCTTAAAGGCCTATTTATTTTTTCTGGTTTGGAGTGGCTCTTGACTTCAGGTCTTTTTAAAATCCACTCTAAGAGTTTTTAAAACCCGGTGCCCAAGTGTGTCTTTACAAAATTTCTTCCTTTACAAGAAATTCTAAATCACCAAATTGCTTGCCATAAGGAAAAAAAGTCAGCTGGATGCTAAGTTCAGTCAGAGTTGGTATTTGCTTTAAAAATTACTAAGCTCTCCATTCTTCCTACTTCATATACTGAGGGTGTTGGGTTTTTTATTTAATTAATTAAAAAATGGCATTTTCATGGAAAATTGATTTTGAAAAGTTGTTTCATGCACACTAATATAGGCAATAACTTTGAATAACTAGTGAATGCTATAATTTTACCTACAGTCGGAAGCATTCTTTTTCACAGCAGTTTAGATAGTGTCCAAAATGCTTTTGCTATATCTGGCTGGCAAGAGCACCCTTCCTTTTCTTTTTTTACATAAATAGTTGGCTTAGTCACCTAAATTCAAATTGCATACCATTCTCCCTTCCAAAGATGCTCAGGAATTAATTAATACATGTACAACTGATTAGTCCATCTCTTATGTGAAGCAGGCATAAAGATTGTACCCTAACCAGCATTGCAGCATTTTCTGCTCTGTGTCTTGTGGTGGCATTAGGTCAAGGGTTGGAGTTTCTGTGCAACCCCTACCTGCAGCTCTGGAGAGATCTGCACTGCAGCTTCATGCCCCTCTTGGCTGCATCACCATTACTGGTTTGTTTCAGAGGAGTCCTGCAGACTCACAGCAGGTCTCCTGCCCTCTCCCTTTGGTTTGGCTCTTATGGCAGTTTTGTTACATACAAGTTCTACTGGTTTCAGGAGAAACTCAGCATTATTCAGCCTCTAGCAGGGATGTAGGGTCTGAGCCAGTCACAGCTCCTCCAGACAAGGTCCACCACATGTGCTGCAAATGTTCAGCCCAGGGGACCAGACTGGGGACTGGGACTCTGATATGGGTTAATGAGGGGACTGCAGCACCAGCTGCTCCTGAATCCCTCCTGGTGTGACAAACTACCTGCTGTTCAGCTCTACAGCTGTAGATGGTGTGTCTTTCAGAGCTGAGGTGCTATTTTTACCCAGACTGAGATATCCTTGAGGTGTGGGATGGCAGGGTTTTCTATAACTGATCCGAGAGCTGGGCAGAGGCAGGCTCCAAGAAGAGCCCTGCTGCAGGTCTCAGTAATGACAGACCTCCATTAACAGAACTTAGTAATGGAGAACAGCACCCTGAAGTTAAACTCTTTAAAATAGATTGTCCTTAATATACCTATTATAGCAGAAGGATATAATTGCTACAAGCTGTAATTGTACAAATTGAAGGTAGCAGATGAGAGCTGAGCAATAGAAGAGTGCAGGTCATGGAAGAGGAGAGGTGCAGAAACAGATGATGATAAAAAAAACAGGTGGCAGGTCAGACAGAAGGTATGAGGTGGAAGTTGTAGAAGCAGCAAAGATGTTGTTTATATGGATTGTAAGAAAGGGAAGATGTTTACCCAGGGTGGCAAAGGGGGAAAAGAAGGGTTAGTTTTCAGGTAGTGCCATCGTTACAGCAGCTGCTTTACTGGATGAGGAAATGGTATGAACAGCCAAAAGGCTTTGGCTGACAAATCAACACCTTCCTGAGGAAATGGGAGCAAAGAGAGGGGGTATGTTTCTTTAGGATTCTGAAACCATTCAAAGATTTCAGTGATACTACAAAGATTTTTGATACTACAGAACAGTATCAGTGGGCCCTGCTGGCTTCCCAAGGGCTATGTGAATGAATCCTGGAGTTATCTTTTCTAAGGGAACCTCTGCCCATAATAAGAGCTTTGGTTTAATTTTACATTAAATTAAACTTCAGTTTTGAAGAGAAGGAAAGCAAAGGAAGACAATTAAGCAAAAGTATTTTAAAGATAAAGTATATTCTTTACAAGGATCTTCAATTTGAAAGGGAATTGCCTGGTAGAAACCCGAGGTGTCTGGTCAGGATGTCGCCTGTCTCAAAAGTGTCCGGTCATCTACAAAGTTTGAAACTTTGCAAACTGTTTGGCACACAGTTACTTTTTCTTTCTCTTTTGCAACATTTGTTTACTGTTGTTTCTCATCAAAGCCACAGTTACTCCTTATCCTGTCTGCCTAATGAGCTACATGCAGTTTTCTTGCAAACGGATCAAGCTACGGGGCCCAGAAAGAGAATTTACAAGTCTTGTCTTCATTAATGCAAACAGTTGTGTTCATCTGGCAGGGCTTCCTCCCAGTTTCCAGTGCCAGACATTTCCCTCAGAGACCCCTTACCAACTGTAGCTGGAGGTTTGTTTGCTTAAGTGAAAGACTGAGGGGACAATGTCCTAGAGACAACATTTTGTAGCAGCTGATTGCTTAAGAAGATCCATCGGAAGCTGCCTGTACCCATCCCCTAATGATGACAGACAGATAAAAGAGGGTTCTGCTTTTAGTCGTTAGCAACTCTTTCCTATTCTTGAATCTTTTCCCTTTTCTGTCCAGATCTGTATTAAGTTTTAAAAAACAACTAAGTGTAAGAGAGTTACAGATTAAGGTAGCATACAGACATTATTTATCAATAACATGTTGGTAACTGCTAGCGACATTTGCCACAGCAGCAAACAATATTCTTCAGGTAGAGTTGTTCTAATTTAGTAAATGTAGCTGCTTATAAATTAAGAGTAGACTGACCTTGGAAATTTATATTATAAGGAAGTAGCACGAGTATTGCTTTCCCTCTTTAATTCTCCTAAATTCAAACACGGCTGACAGATGACATTAAAGACTGCAACCGTTTGTACCTAACACCAGCTAAGCTGTGGGTTAATGAAACAAACAGCAGTTGGAAAGTTGGTGAGATAAACAGTTCTTCAGTGCATGATTTATGGAGAACTGCTCTGTGATGCAAATGTTTCTTTTGAAAGAAATTAATAATAAGAGCCGTTTACAACAGCACTGCTGCAACTTTGGGTGAGACAGTCTTGTTTCTTTTTGATATTCTGAGGTATTGGGTATGGGACATGGAAACCCTCCTCTCCCGTGGTGACACTGCATACACACAGGTGGATGGGGAATGTTTTCTTGCCAGCTTAAACCATTTTACCAATTGCCCACAGTGTGTGGAAAGGTTCAGGTCAGGAACCTCCTCCTCCATTAGGGCAGGCTGTCCAGTACCTGGCACACATTTGCTGCAGGGCAGGGGCATGGCAGTGGGGAGAGGCAGCTGCTGTGCACAGCAGTCCCAGAGAGTGCTCGCTCCGTAACGGAGCCACCTCCACTGCCCTGAGGGACTCGGGGCACCTGAGTCCCCTGGGCCATCATTTGGGTAAATGATACTTCTACTAATGTTTCAAGTATTTTGATGTTTTAATTAGGGAGAAATGCAATGCTGTGATCTATGTTGAGTAAAGCTGGGTATTTATCTGCTTTGCATTCACTTTCAGAAATTCCACCTTCTTCTTCACTTTTCTCATTGTTCTGGCAGAAACTGCAAAGTACACTAACATTGTAGTATTGTGGAGACCAGAGTGAATTGTCAGAGTCAAATCCAGGGAACAGAAATTTAGAGCATGAGTAGTAAAGGTCCTGAGATACATGGCAGATTAATACAGAAATCTAAATAGTAAGGTATCTTGCCCTCTTTTTTTGAGTTAGCCTCTTATGGTAACTGTAATATCATTTGTATGTGCTAATTTACTTGTAAATGTCACTCTAGAAGACATTCGAGAATAGGAATGTGAATCTGCTCTCAAAAACTGTGATGTCTCATTTTCTCTCTAAAGCTTTATTTGTGCTCTAATTCTGTTGCTAAATCAGCTAGCAGTAGCTGTTGTTTTTTCTGTATTTTTTAAAATTGTTTTCACATAAAGAATCAAAGTTCTTTGATGAGCACAAATGAGTTTAAGACATGATTTTTAGATCCTCAGTATATTAAGTTACTAATTTTTCCTCCTACAAATGATGCTCCTAATCTGCTATGCTCCCAATTGAGTGCCTTATTAAAATCTTCAAATTTTATAGCACCCATTAGTAAAGATGTGGAGTAAGAAAATTACCAATCAAAATTCCCTGTTTATTCAAGTGTAAGTTGATACTTACAAAATATGCATTGGTTTATAGCCAGGATTCTGAAATTACAACATTGTCACTTAGGGACATACTGTAGTAATAAGCAGAGAGTAAGCTAATGTACTTTTCAAAAAAGTTTTTTACTTTCCTTTCCTCTTATTTCAAGATTTTGGTCTACCAGATGAAACATGAAGGTTAAAAGCTATCATCTCACTTGAATGCACAATAGAGAAGGGGAGTTCATTCTATTGCAACCCCTCCGTTGTCTGTAGCATGTGTGTAGATTTCATCAAATTCAAAAGAAGCTTAATTAATTCAATTATTATTGCTAAATATTATTATCTATTTAATTGCCAATCTGTATGTGTGCGTATAGCAAATCCTTTCTTAGCTTATGAATTAGTGTAGTAATTTTGAATATTTTGTGTTGATTAACTCCTCATTTTTGTGTCATTAGCATGAGCATTTATCTCCTGGCTTTTTATATGCTTGTATATAGTTCGATGAGGAAACTTAATTTGCTTTATTGGCACAGCAGTGGCACTTACTGATATAAACCAAACCAGTTTGTTAAACTAAGCTCACTCTTTCTTTCTTCTTCTTCCCTTGCAGAGCTGGAGCGGACCAGAGAAGTTACTTGCTTTAGATGAACTCATTGATAGTTGTGAACCAACACAAGTAAAACACATGATGCAAGTGATAGAGCCCCAGTTTCAAAGAGACTTCATTTCCTTGCTCCCAAAAGAGGTGAGAATTACGGGGTAATGTTGCATTCTGAAGTGCATTGGCTGCCATCTCTCGAAAACTTCCGTGCTAATTTTGCCAATGTAGTGATGTAAACTCATGTTAGAGGTTCTCAGTTTGGAACACTGCCATAGCATGTCTACTGTAATTTCAGGTTGACATATCTGTCTCTTGATAGCATTTAGATACTTGGAAATACAGATGACCCCTTTAAACAAAATCCCAATAGCTCTAAAAATATCTCCGTATCTTAATTGGGCCAGTTGTGCTTTTTTTGGGGAACTAGTTCTGTTAGGGCACATACACACAAAAATTTCCTCTGGATGTAAGACCTCTCTGTGCATTATTCTGTGAGTGTAAGCATTATTTTTAATGCTGTAAGTGGTGAGTGTTTTATTAATGTTATTTTTGAATTTATTTTAGACAAATGGAACCCTAAAATCTCTACCAAATAAACCAAAAGTAAACCCAGAAAGGCACTTCTTACTAAGGATCAGGCCAAACTGTAATTAAGCAGACAACTTACAGTAAATCCTTCACTGAAAATCAGATCATGTTGTATCCTGTTAAAGAGAAACTGAGATTTAGATTTCAGTGTGTGTAACTAAATGCTGTCCACACAAGAGTAATTTGTGATGTCATCACAACTAGAACATGAGGGTGATTATACAAGGTTATAAACTCAGCTTGCTGCAGTTATTGAAGAAATTTATTTTAGTTGACTTATAAATAGTACTTCTCACCTTGATTGATTTTTAAAAGGGAGTTAAGTCTCAATTCCTAACACTTTGCAAAGCAAGTTCTTTTAAGTTATTCTAGTGTTTGTATTTGGTTGCTGTGTTTGACATGGTTTTATTACCTGAAGACTGTTTCGTGTTTCTGTTCTTTGACACTCTTTTCTGGCATATATCCTATTTTTGAATACTTGCATGTACAAAACCTTTCTTTCCTTTACTACACTGTCATATCTTCACAAGTCTGGAAGTGTCACAGCCTTCCCTTGCTGGCTGGCATTTGTAAGGGTTGGAATCAATTTATGCAGCAAGTATTAACTTGGTACACGGGACATGAGATTAGTATTTAGAGAAGTAATTCCTGCAGCAGCCTTCTCAGGGAGTGGAAAGGACACTGGGGGAGGAGAAGAGTTCAGCAGCACCTCTGTATGGTTGCCATATTTCTAGAGAAGCTACCCAAAGCATCAGAGGCAGAGGAATGAAGCAAGACTTTATATTTTGAAGAGACAGAAGATATGTTGCCACTTCTGCATCTATTCAGTCTGGAAATTTAACAGAGAATTGATTACAGTAACTCAGAGATCAGTTCTCTTTGTGAGATTTTGTGGCAATACTCATTGAAGTACAGCCAGTGATCTAGTTACACTGTAGATGAAGATCATGTTATAATTTCAGTTTTCACGATTTCTTCACAAAAGAAATCCAGTACTTAGCAGTAAAACTTCCTCACTTATGTTTCTTCACTCCCCTGTAAACTACTAATGTTTAATTCGTTTATTTCTGGTGGGATTCCTGCCTCTTGAAACCAGAATATTGTAATGTGTAGCTTCATGACAGGCTGACTTCACCAGTGAAGTTGGCTTGAATAATTTTTGCTTCCTAACCCCGAGTCACTGTCACCAAAATTAACCGAGTTAAAAAAAGCCATTGGGCTGACTCCACCATCTCCTCTGCTGTTCCCTCACCCAGATCTCCTCAGCAGGGCTGTCCCCAGCTGCTGAGAGCTGGCTGCAGTGGGGGGTGATGCTCTGAGCTGTGGGGGCACGAGCAAGTTGTTGGGATCAGTAATTCCATGAAGAGGCTTCCTAGCAAAGCCAGCATCCTGTGCAAACACGCTCCCTTGGGCTGTCGCTCCGCATTAACATCTGTGGTTATCTCCAGTGCTCTTGGATGCAATGCACTGATTTTATTACCAAACCAGAACAGTAAGATGATGTGGACAGGGGGGCTTTGCTTCAAAACCATCCTCTGCAACGCAAAGACAGTAACTTAAAAGCCAAGTAACCATGGAAATGTTAGTTTTCCTCCTGAGAAAACAGCAGTCAAACAGTTAATGTGAAATAAATACTCTTGTTTTCTTGCTGAGACTTTAGAAAAAAATATTCAAATTACTTATTTATGAAAATAAGAAACCAATAGATAAAGAGTTCTGCTGAAATCAGTCATAGCAATGTTGTTGGTTCAGTGTGTGCAAGTGAAGAAAAAAGCAAGGGACTGCTTACTGTTGGGTATTAAAACTTGAACAGAGAGTAGTCCTAAATCCAGTTCAGTCAAAGGTCAGATCTTTGCTACCTGAAATTTTCTTATAACTAGATCCATGAGCTGAAACAAAGGGATGTCATCTTTTATCCACTGCTAATCCTAAAGTCAGCTATGGCCTGTGTTGACCGTTGATGGCTATTTAGATAAATGTAGTCTAAAATAAATGTTACCTGTATTTAACCTGGTTTAGAATCAGGTGGCTCATAGTTTAATTAACACCAGCTTAGCAAATGTCTGTGTCTGTATAGATAGTAATTTTTAAGTAATATTTAAACAAACTGCTGTCAACTGAGGAACATTTGACAAAAAATGGAAAGGGTCCGTGTCATGTTTGAGTTTTCTCACGTGCAGGTCTGTAGGAAACAACACTTCTTCAGAAATTTCACATGCCAGGAATGAAGATAGAATGTCTAAAAGGATAAGTACAGTTGTTGATCCTGTAATAGCCTTACACCAGATCCCAAATGATGACTCCCTGAGTAAGGAGAGAAGGAGGTTCTTCAGGTTTGTGGCCTGGGGTGCCTACAGGATCTAACACATCATTTAAGACACAGGTCTCTCTAATGTGGACTGCTGTGTGCTCCCCATGAACTGCAGGTGATGACTTGCAAACAAGGTGTGGGCGCAACCAAAATGCAAGCAGTTGTGATGTGCTGAATTTTTATTTCCTGCTCAGTCACTGGCTTGTCTAGATTACTAAATGTTTCTCACAAAATAAAGTAAAAAATCTTCTGAGGTAAACAGCCTGCAGTTATGACTTCCTCAGTAAATTTCAGTCTTTGTTGCTTTGAAGGGCAGATTCTGTTTATATCTATCTATCTATCTATCTATCTATCTATCTATCTATCTATCTATGTCATAACTTCAGCTAAAAATTAAAGTCCTAAACAAAATACATGGCAAGCAGAAGTCAAAGTGGGTGATCTGATTTCTTTGACAGCTTCTGAATCCTGTTAACTACTGACAAAGTCCCCACTGTGAGCATGTTAATAGTTCTCTGCATTAATGTTTATCAATATTGTTCTTTCTGCAGAGTTTTTAGGAATTCTGTGATTTTCCTGTGACTTTTCTGCATTTTACACTTATTTTCCATGACTAGGGAGTTGCATTGTTGCTGTCAAGTAGAAAGGCTGTACTTGGTCATCACACCCTTAATGATAGTTGTCTTTGTGTTTTGGATTGTGATTTTATATGCGTCTGTTTAAGGCTTCATTGAGATGTGGAGATTTTGGGGGCTTTATTGTGGTCACTGTATGGCTTAGTTCAGTCAGAGAAGGTCTGAATTTTTCCCAATAAACTTTAGTTTTGTGAGATGGAAAAGCTCCTCTTCCATTTCCTTTCTGGTGCTCGTTAGGATTTGCCCTGTGGTTTTGGCAACAAGCTGTACTAAAGTTACATGTCTTGATCCTGCTGCATCCCAATCCATAAAGCTCCTTGCAAGTCCACCCAGGAGTGTGTTTGAATTCTCATCAGAAAATGAGCGATGCCTACACTGCCTTTCCTACGGCTGCAGAGTGGTTTGAGCTCTGGGGAATGTAGCATTTACTTGTTCTCTATTTGTGCTTTCTGAGTGATGTTACTCATCACAGTGTACATCCCTATTTGCTCACATGGTGAGCGCTGTACTTTTTAGTTCAACTCTCAAAATAACTTCTGTTGCAATTGTTAGCTAAAATAACATAGACATAATTACTTTGGTAATAATTCTTCTAATATTCAAAGTAATGTGGCTTACATTTTTTTAAAAATCTAGTAATTATTTCAGCTGACACCTTTTTTCTTGCAAATGCAAGAATCATTTTGTGATATGATCTGTAAGGATTTAGTTACTTATGATGATTGTTATATTTCCACATGCCCACAGGAATAAACTGGAGTCTGTTAAGTTTCAGAGATTATTTAATAATTTATCGTTCCAATTTTCTGTATTTCAGCCCCTGATGTGTGATAGTAAATGGAGTTATTTCACTTTTCTCTTCAAAAGCAGTGCAGAAAATACACTTTCTTCTTATTTTTTACAGCTGGCACTGTATGTGCTGTCATTCCTGGAACCCAGGGACCTTCTGCAGGCAGCCCAGACATGTCGTTACTGGAGAATTTTGGCTGAAGATAATCTTCTCTGGAGAGAGAAATGCAAGGAGGAGGGTAAGGCTGAGCAAAATGATGGATGTAATGGTCGAAATGTTGCCATCATAAAAAGTGAAGTTCATTTACATAATAAGCTTAAAGTTTTACGAAGGCAATTCGTGTGACTTTAGATTTAGTGCTAGTTATGCTTTAAGCTACATGGTATGTATCTCTGTTGAAAGCAGGAAATAGAAATAAACCATGGAGTGCTAGAGTTTAGGCTGGAATATCTTGTTTATAAAGTATACTAGCTGCATGTTTTTAGAATACAGTTGGGTTTGCTTTTTGAAGATTATGTTTATTCAAAATGCAACCAAAAGAAATAACAGCTGAGGTGTAAAAATGATAAGAGTATAGCCTGGCAGTTTGTAGTGTGGAGGAAAAGCTGTTTCAGTGGTTGGTAGAAGGGCTGCTGTAATTTCACATCACTTGTAGGGTAATTAAGGCAGAGGTGGCACACGGTAGTTGGAGAAGGTGCTAAAAGGTTTGCTTGGAGAGGAACACACAGTCCATTAGCCACATGGATATTATCCTGCTCATGCCAGTTCAAGAAGACATGGTGCTCCAGCACTGATATGAATGGACAAAAAAAGGCTCCCATGAAAGTAGCCATGTATTTGTGCACATGGAGAATGTAAGCTTTTATTTTTAAGGATAATTACAGGAACAAGGAGTCTGTTTGGGCCAGGGAGAAAGGGGGGGTAGAAGAAAAAACAAAACAATGTCAGTTGTAGCTGGCTATTTGTGAGGGCACCTAAACTAATTTGTTTTCTTTTGTGATGGAAAGCAGATGTCTGACCTCCCAAACCTTCTCTAAAGATTCTCCTCTTAAAAATTTCAGTGAAAATGCATTAAAAGGACAGAGTGAGAAAAAAGGAGAAGGTTGAGAGGGGAATGAGCTTACGTTTTTAAGCTTACAAGTAAGAATAAATACATCCAGGCAGGAGAGCACAGGCAAGGAGGCCAGTATTGCAGCTTGCTTAGCCTCAGTGAGCTGCTCAGTAACATGAAGGAGCCCTTAATTCAAGATTGCAAGCAGAGAGGGGGCTAAAGCCAGAGGAGTGAAATCCACATACTGGCAAGACACAAGACTCCTGCCAGTAATGAAATGCAGTGGAGAGAGGAGCTGCATAGAAAAGAGAGCAGGGTGAGAGAATTTTTAAAAAAGCTGTATCTGCAGTAGCAAGGGTAAAACAAAGCTCTGCTGCTTAAGTGTCAAGTCAGAAAGGGCATAGCTATACTTAAATTCCAGCCAAGAGAGGACAATGCCAAAAGCACTCAGCCTTTCAGATCAAGAAAGTAATTAAAAGCTCACTAATACCAGGAGTCACAGTGAACTTAAAGGTAATGAAGATGGGTGACCAGAGTGGAGAACCACAGACAGAAAGGTTGACTTCTTGAACTGTTCCAGAATAAGCATATAAGTGGTTAAGGAGGTTTTTGGACAGTACCCATTTGTAAAAGGCAATATTCTGCTGCATTGCCTCGGAAAGGGGAATCCAAACCCAAGCTAGGAGGTTGCCAGCAAGGAATGATGAACTAGAGCATTTTCAATTGTGATTATGGTAATGATTATGCTGAACTGACAAGGACAGGCAGAGTATAAATCTCTGAGGAGCAGGATGGTGTCACTGACACACAAATGTTGGCATGCAGGGGGTTGTTACGTTTCTGCCATGTTTTAATGTCAGGGGTCCCAATAAAGGTTTGGGAGGGAAAGTTTTTTTCTTTCTGTGGGGTGGCCTCATCTCTTCCCCTCCCCCTCTTTTTTCAAATTCCATTTTAGGGATTGATGAACCATTACATATCAAGAGGAGGAAAGTAATAAAACCAGGCTTCATACACAGTCCGTGGAAAAGCGCCTACATCAGACAGCACAGGATTGATACCAACTGGCGGCGAGGAGAGCTGAAATCGCCCAAGGTGAGGTTCTGAGCTCTGTGCACGGGGCCGTGAACAAAGCAGGATCAGCTCATGGCTCAAGTTCTTTCCTTTGGACAAACAAGACTATCCATGCACAAAAAGCAGTGAATTGCTACAGGAAAAAATAATCCGTGTTTTAGCTTACCCTGGCTTTAAATTATATTCTCACCACCATTTTGGCAATGGTGGTCAGAATATAATTTTATTATATGCAGTTTTATGCTTCATACTGCAGAATCCTGTCACTGCTTTTCTAAGATTTTTTGTACAATTTGGTGAATTCTTAAAAATATGCCAGTCTCTTTGAGACAGGTAATCATGGAAACTTGATTTGAAATACTTACATTTATACAGACAGACACATATATTGTACATGTATAGGTGTATATATATCCATTGGTAGAGCTGGGTCATGTTGCAACTTAAAAATACTCCACAATTGTTCTGTGATCAATTCATGCTTTATTTTTAAATATATTCTTCTAAACTGAGCAGCACAAGACAATAACTTCATTCTGTGTTAAGATTTTTGTGGGGTTTTCTAAATGTTAAAATTATTTTAATGACATTGATATTTATCATTACATCCTTTCCAAATGAAGACATGAAACAATATTTCAAACATTTGTAAATAAAATAACAATTCTCTAATCAAACCTGATAATGAACAAGCAGCCAGAAATGAACAAGAAAACCCATGTTAGTGGCTTTTTAAGGTTTTAAGGCAATTTACCTGTTTTCTTAATTAAAAATAAGAAAATAAAATATGAGCAAAAGAATTCCCTTGGAAAAGCTATGGCTATATCCTGCTGTTTATTTGGCCGTGACTTATGTACATCTCTGGCAATGGTTCTGTATTTCTTGCGTTGATATGCCACATCAAGTTATCTTAGAATTATTATTAAAATTACAGCCTCTGGCATTATCCAAATGCCATTTCATTTCAATGAACATCTCAAAAAATGCTTGGATATCTTAAATAAAAAATTCTTCATCCTATGTATCCTACTAAGGATATCTTTTCTTGCTGTATTGCAATGGTTTTTCCAAAATCAAGCATTGAAAATCCCACTTCTATAAAGCAACATTATCCCACTATAAAGCAACATTCCAGTCCACATTCTCAGCACATGGAATTGTTGCTTTTGTTTGCATTTAATTGAGTTGATGATTTTCTAGTTTTTGACTTTGGTGCTGACTGGCATTTAAAAAAATACAATGCTTGGCTTGTAAGGGAAAAAAATAGATGTAGTCAGCCTTGACCACTGAAATACAAATACTCAGCAAATAATCAGCCCATCCTTTTCATTCAAGATTGAAACAAAAGTTTTTTCTAAATTGAAAATCAACTGAAAATCAACTGGAAAATAAAGAGATGGAATAACTGCAGAGGAATAGAGTTAGTTACTAATTCAGCCCACTTTTGTTAGTGTTTTTTCTGGGTACTTTCAGGAGGTTTGCAGTAGCTGTAGTGTGCCTGCTAAGCAATGCATCATCACTCCATGGAAGGAGGGAAACACCTTCTTTGGTCCCAGCTGGTGGTAAATTAGACTTGACACACGGGATTAAGGGGCCTTATTATTACTGAAGCAACTCTAGCATTTTGTAATTTATGAATCAGAAGAGCATTTTGTTTCTCCTGCTTCTCTAATCTCCTGCATTAAATAGTGACTGTTGCTTTTGTGTTCTTGGTTGCCAGGTGCTCAAGGGCCACGATGACCACGTGATCACGTGCCTGCAGTTCTGCGGGAACCGCATCGTGAGCGGCTCCGACGACAACACGCTCAAAGTGTGGTCAGCAGTGACAGGCAAGGTAAGGCAGCTGCTCTGCTGGATTCCTTGGGAAATGAGCCACAGGTAGAGCAGGGGCACAGCAAAAATGCTGCCATGCCTTCAGGCCACGCTGCAGGGTGGCCTTTGGTGCTCTGGGGCAGGAATTGGAAGATGCACCGGATAAACATGTGGGTTGCCTTTTCCCACACAGAAACTCCTCCAGTTCAAAAAAGTCACCTTGATGTGAAATTGCAATGCTGCTCATGTTTCCACTGGCATATATCCTTGTTCTTTTGGCAATTCTGCTATTCTTGTGGAGTCATTTGTGACATGGATTTTAAAGAATTTGGACAGAAACATTACTTTATCTTCCTTAAAGCTTATCTTAGGCTGCATTTACCCCTCTAGATCTCTTTTTCTCACTTGTCTTCTAGCATTCTATTGTTTTCAAGATTTTGCGATGGAGTGTTCATTTTACTGGCTCAGATTTCAAATACAGAGTTTGTTCTTCTTTCCAAGTTACTATAAAGTTACTATATTGCTGAGCCACAAAAATAAAAAAAAAGGAAAAAAAATTAACTTGCTTTAGGTTTAAATATTTCCTATTAAATTAGATCCAGCTCAGGCAGGAATTTAATAAGCTTCAATAATTTAATTCTGGCTTAGAGGAGCAAAACAATATGTGCAATCAAAAAGACAGTACTGAGCATTTCAGTCATGTTAGAACATCCCAGCTACTCAGCCCACAGGTTTTTTTTTTTTTTTTTTTTTTTTGAGGTGACTGACCGACACAGGATGTAGAATTGGCCTTGGGGAAACAGTACTTTTTCCTTTTAGACTGGTATTGTGTGCACTTAGCTTGGTTTTAATGGTATAGATAACAACAGGACAGCTGCTGAGGGTAACATGTTTAAGATGTAAAAGGTATCCACTTCATAATGTGGAAGCTGAATGTATTCAGCATTTGTCATTGCATGCCCAGAAGATCCTTGAAGGGATTGTTAATCCTGTTGTGGGTAAGAATAAAATTGAGAGCCATAGGCAGCCTCACCCTGCTGCTGTTGGCTTCCCTACAACAAACTGTCTAATGAAGGATTCCATAATGAAATTTACGTCTATTTTAATTGAAAAGGGCAACCTAAACACAAATGAAAAATACTTTCTTTGTACATACCACACTCCCAAAAGCAAAATGTTCCCTTAAATATATCAAATTAAGCACAGTGGCATGACTTAACAATTACTGTTCAGTAATTTTTTGAAAGTAATTACAAAACCTAGTGTGGCCATTTACCCCAAACCTTTAAGAGAGCCAGAAATTGTGTCTGAAAGATGGAAGCATGCTGTATCAGCCCTCATGCTTACTGATGCTGAAGAATTAATAAAATAAAGAAACCCTAAAGGTTGGTTTGTGCAAATGAACATGACTAAGTAATTCCCTTGACAGATGTAAAGCCCAAAATAAGGATTCTGTGTTCTTACTGCTTTAACAGGATGATTTCTTAAAATATGAGCACATTGGATGAAATAAGAAAAAAAGAGAAGTGTAGAAATGAACATCAGCTCTGAACTGAAAAAGATGGATTTGATAGCAGTGAATTAAGCCAGGAGCCAATAACTGCAGAAAACCGGCTAAAAAATTGTTAAAGAATAGTACAACAAAAAAGCAAACAATTTTCAAGGATGCTAAAAATAACAGGATATTAACAACAGGAATTACTATACTGTCGCTGATGCAGAAAAAATACTTGGGAGGAAATTTAGGTGATGGAAATACAGCATGCAATGATAATAGAACATTTCAGCAGAAACTCATGCTAACTACTGTAAAGTTATATTTTTTCTTATTAGAGCTGATCCAGATAATCTGTATTTGATTATTTTTTTTTCTAAAGTAACCTTTGGCTTAAAATTAGTGCATTTTCAAAAGGTATGATCACGAGGAGAAGATCCAGGACAGGACATTTAGAAAGTCAAAATGCATCAGTGTTTAAATGGAGTAAACCAAAAGACTGGGTGTTTAGGATACACTATCTCAGATAAAAAATATTGGACTGCGTCAAGAGGAGTCAACTAACAGTTAAAGGAAGGCCACGGCAATTAATGCCACTTAGCATTAGATTACAGAAAAAGAGATCCTCAAACTGCCTTGACCTCTTTTCCCGTGCAGTTACAGGTTTGACTGATAAAAATAATAGTGCAGAAGTAGATGGCTGTGTGCACTGAAAGACTCTATCCCCATGACAGAACTGAAGAAAATAGAATAATGCAAAAATCAACATGGCACATATTTAAATGGGTTAGAAAATGGGTAATTATAGAGATCATGTTGTTAAAGTAAATGCAGAATCTTCATGGAGTATCTTTCTAGAGGAGTCTTGCAAGGATCTTTCCTTGTCTGTACTAATTAGCATTTATTGCTGCCTGGTGGGAAAGCATATATAGTCATTACTTGTAGGGAAAACAGGCTGGGAGACAGAGACAAGCCATTGTTCCGGGCCGACAGGGGTTTTATAGAAGAAGGTGTGAGCAAACACTGTCTGTACATGGTGAGAAATCATGTCATACATTTGGGATCAGAGAAGGGAGGCTGTGCTTATATGGTGTGGGATTCTCTCCTGGGCACCAGTATAGTCTGAAAAAGGTCTGAAAGATGGTTTTGCAGGAGTTACGCTGTAGCTGTGGTTTACAGAGTGCAGTGTTTCTTGGATAAACAAACAGAAAAATACAACAAAAAGATATGGTTTATAGATTGGTGGTAAAACTACCAAGTGTGTGCTCTCTCCACTTCTAACACACTTCAAAAAGATATTGGAAATCCTGCAGTGACTCAGAAAAATGCCAGGAATATGACTCATGGCTGCAAAACATGTCCTTGTATTGAGAAATTTGGAAAGACAGCTTATTTTGTCAAGGGAAAGATTACAAGAAAAAATCCTTATAGTTGAAGTACCAACAATTGAGAGAGAAATTTGATGAGTATTTTTTA
Source organism: Peucedramus taeniatus (assembly GCA_013400575.1). Lineage (NCBI taxonomy): Eukaryota > Metazoa > Chordata > Aves > Passeriformes > Fringillidae > Peucedramus > Peucedramus taeniatus. The sequence goes on along the minus strand of WBNO01003475.1, from coordinate 96,611 downwards.
AAAAGGGGATTTTTTTTGTTTGATCAGAAAGAAGTCTCCAGGGGTCTTCTGGCTCTTGATATGAGAGCCAGCTCTTACCTCCAAGATTGCTTTTTCTTGAAGTATCCATTCCCTTGGGTCAAAAGGGTAACTAAGGAAAATGTTTCTTTTCAGTGTTTGAGAACACTGGTTGGGCACACAGGCGGAGTGTGGTCATCACAGATGAGGGACAATATCATCATCAGTGGCTCTACAGACAGAACGCTGAAGGTCTGGAACGCTGAGACCGGGGAGTGCATCCACACCTTGTACGGACACACCTCCACCGTGCGCTGCATGCATCTCCATGAGAAAAGGTGAGGCTCGGTGCAGAGCTGCAGCCACTGCCTGGCCCGGCATTTACACACTCGTGCTCACAGAAAGTGCTCCTGAAACCTGGGCACCTCATCCAGCACCCAGTGAAACACAAACCAGGCAAAACATAAATCAACACAGGGGAGGAGATGATTAATAGGAGCAGAAGCATAAGAATACTAAATGAAGAACTGGAAATTGAGTCATGTACTTCAAAAAGTCACAGTCTGCGTTATTTCAAAGCTAATTCTTTGTTACACCATGATCCAGTCTCCCACACGGAATAATTTCTTCTTTTGTCAGTGCTACAAACTTTTACTCATTTTACCAAATAACCTTTTAAATATTGTCACTGCAGTATTTTATTTAAATTTTAACTGATTATTAAGATAATTTTTGCAGTAGTAAACCATGTCGTGATTCAACAAACATTGGAAGAGCTTTGTTATTTGGTTGTATGGAGCTGTTGACAGAGAGATTGTTGGTTGCATTTCTTCTTTTTTAAGAATGATAAGGTTTTTCTATGTAAATTCCATTAATGTTCATTTCATCTCATTTCTGTTATTGCCTAAAAAACCTTATAGAACTATAAACTGAAAGAAAAATCAAGCAGAATAACTGTTACTTTACTAAAAGTGAAATTTCTAAAGATCTTTGTTTATTTGTTATAATTAGTCAACTCAGTTATTAAAACAGGGTGCCTGTAGCACTGGCAGGAGCTCACCATGTTCATAAGCTTTCATAGGTAGATACAACAGTCCACAGAATTTCTCATGGCATTGTTTTGCTGTTCAGGAATGAAGTGCCTTTTTAAATACTGTTTGCTAATTATGTCAAATAGACAGATCCTGAGGAGGTGAGTAGAGCAAGGAAGAACACTCCAGTCATTTGAGACGCCATTAAAATGTCACACCAAGCCCAATCTTTGGTGGCCGGTGTACCAGCTCTATCTAATGTCCCAATGAAAGCTCAGAACCCATTTGTAGCCCCGTTTGATTGCTGTAGTACTCTCATGTCCAGTGCTGAGTGCAGGAGGGGCTCTCTCGTTGCTGCAGGGTGGTCAGTGGCTCTCGAGACGCGACGCTGCGCGTGTGGGACATAGAGACGGGCCAGTGTTTGCATGTCCTGATGGGCCACGTCGCTGCAGTTCGGTGCGTTCAATATGATGGCAGAAGGGTTGTAAGTGGTGCATATGATTTTATGGTCAAAGTGTGGGATCCAGAGACAGAGACCTGTCTGCACACACTGCAAGGGCATACTAACAGAGTCTACTCGTTACAGGTATGTGATTTTTATCTGCTGCTTTAGTTTCCTTAAGTAACATTTAAAGTCAGTTTATTTCATCTTGTTTATTAAGTTGTGGGTACCTAGTACAAAATTATACAGACCACAAGAATACAGAGGCATCTGTAATAAACTCCTCTTTCATTTTGTTACACTAGTTATATGTTGTCTTAATTTAGAAACCGAATTTTTTTCTAGAGTAGCATTTTTTAAAGGACCCAATACAATAAAGCCCAGATATCTATACCAGCAAGTTACATTGTTTTGTGGATTGATGGGTTGTTTGGTTGAGATTTTTTTTTTCAAATTTTGCATGTATTTTGGAGTTATGCCTTAGCTTTCCTTAAGAAATTTCAAACTTATTGTTTAAAATAAATCAGAAGATATAGAATTGACAGTGTGCCAAAAACCCTATTGGATTAATGTTCTGATTTATGGAGATTTGTTTGTCCTCATTTTCTAGTCCCATCTTCCAATTCTAAACTATAATTCACAGTAAGGCTGAACCTAAAATTTTAATGATCCTATGTAAATCTCTAGCTTTCTACTTCCTCTTCTCTAAGTACAGGCCAGATATACAAGTGTCAGGCTGTTTCAACAGCAACATGTTATTGTAGGTGCAGCTTATTATGGTGCTACTTTGTGGCATCTCTCTATTGCCCACCAGTTACCCACAAAGCTGGCAAAGATACACACAGACCTCATGTCTTGGGTCTTCTTACCTTTACTAACCCAAAACTTCAACTTGTTCATTCATAGAGTCAAAGCATCACTTCCAGGCATTGAAAGGCAAAAGAAATTAATTTCATGCTTGTGCCTGTTCACACCACAATCTGGCAGGACTTGAAAAAGAAATCAACAAAGACAGTTCAAAATTGGGAAATGGCATTCAGCATGTAACTGCTCTGGTTTGTGACTCAAAAAATGAAGCTCAGTGCTAGAGATGTTTTTTATAAAGTACTTCATATCTTCCCATAATATATTAAATATGAACAAAGTTCCTAATTGGTTTCCTTTACCAAAAATATGTAGCAAAATCTATCAAAAACTCCAGCCCTTCTCTTACATTCATATGCTGAGGAGTGCTCTTTAGACAAGCAGCAAGCAAGTTAAAAATGCTCTACTACCTACCTACCTCTCAAAAATATTCTGAGGATTTATTTTGTGTGGGGCAGTTTGGGAACAGATGTTATTCTATCTTATCTTCACCACTGGCTCTTGTTTTGGCTTACAAATATTTATGTCTTGCTCTGATACTGTAGTAATAATGGATCAAATGACTGGGTTGTGTTGCACATCGATAAGTTCTGAAACGAAGGGGAAAGGGGTTGGGGAGGGCAAGTTAGAGGATACAGGTGCTTACAGGTTTGGAACAAAAAGATTTTTTAAAACTGCCTGGTGGCTCCTGTCCTTCAGCCTGAAGTAGCCCCAAACAGCAGAACTGCCATAAATAGAATAATCAGGTGAAATAAGCCAGTCCTCCATGGCAGGTTCTGTTATATCTCGATATTTCCCCATGTGTAGACCTAATGTTTTCCAGAGATCCTTATGCAGAAGACCACTAACTGTGCTGAGTTTTCTTACTCTTTCTTACCTGCCTTCACAGTAACCCACAGGTTCTCAAGGTTCATGGATAACTCACTGATCCAAACCATTGTTTGTTTCACTGCAGCACCATCAATTTCTCTGGATGCCCAGCCTTAAATCTTCCTTTCTGAATACCTCATGAACACAGGGAATACAACTAGTTTCTGGGAAAGGGGGGAAATAATTCAAAATTTGTTACATCAATCAGGTTTAGTTCTTTTTAGGATAGAAAAATATTCTCTGGTGTTCCCAAGTCTGTTGGGCTATCTGGCAGTCCTTGTCTTTTTATCTGAAGTCAGATTATTTCCTATCCTCTTTTGAAAGCAGGGGACCCAAAAGAGGGTCCAGTCAAAGTCTTATCAATGCTTGCTAGAAGTGAAAGGTTATTTTTATACCTTCCATTCAGATACCAGAGGGTCTTTTTTAGTGTATTTTCACCAGGAATGCAGTGCATACAGCAGATAAGCAGTCTGTGTGCCAGTCACTCTCCATTCCTTTGGAATCTTGGTGCCATGCCCAACCATGTCTGACTGCAGAGATCTAAGATACTCATTTTCTGCAGGTCTTATAAGAAGCAGCAGCCCAAGATAGTCGAGTTCCCTTAACTGGGTTTGTTCCTTGCCTTATCAGGTACCAGTCAGTCCACATGGACAAGTAGTGTCAGATTGCCTTAAATATAACCAAGATTCCCGTCCAGCCTCCCTTCTCCCAGGCTGCAGCTGTACCTTCATTCATTCCCTGCCAAGTTCAGATCTTCACACTTTTCACTTGACTTCTACACTCTTTGCCTTTGGTCAGTTCTACTGTTTCAAATGTCACTCAAATCCTAATGAAAATAGTAAATGCCAGACCTCTCTGAAACTCTTTCTGGTATCTCTGATAGTACTCTGAACAAAGCAATAGTATCCCTGCCTCAAATTTGTCTCCCTCTTTGTAAAAATACATTTACATTTGCTGTTTTACATGGCTTTTTACTTCATCATGGAAAAAATAAATCATATTGGCTAAGATAGTTTCCCCAAAAATCTGTGTTTGCTGCTACTTACCACATTACAAAGGGCTTAAAAGTTCCTTGTGGAAATTGAAGTTAGGCTGATTGAGCCATAATTCTCCTATGCCATAATCTTCAATAAAGGAAGGAATTGTATTTGCCATCTGAAACTCGTCTATCTTCCATGGGTTCTTAAAGATAGCAGCAGATGTCTCTGAGACCGTCTTAAAACAACTTGCCTTATGTGATTTTGTTCCCCCATTCTAGGAAAAGCTTGTACTCATTTGTCATAGGCATTGGTGCTGTGAGCCTGCGCTCACATGGCTGAGGACTGAGACAAAAAGAAGTTAAATAGCTGGCCTCAATCAGTGTTTCCTTCCCACTGAGGATAAATGAGGGGAATTTGGCCTTCCTCTTGGTGTGGGTTTTTTTGTTTTGTTTTGTTATGTTTTTGGTTGGGACTTTTTTACACAATAGTGAAATGGCTCTTGCTAGTTTTATCATGTGTTGTGCCCTGCCTTTCTGGTTTTGTCCCAGTGTGCTCTTTTATACACATCTATTGATCTAGTTTCTAGTTTTTCTACAGTTCCTTGTGGTTTAGCCAAGTGGGTCTCAGTAATTTACAATACTTCCTATCTTTCTTTTACACTGGATAGTTTGTGTCTTTAATAAACTGCCAACTGTCCTGAACTCTTCTTCCTCTCAGAGAATAGATACACAAAATCCTCACGGGAAGGAAGTCTAGGGTATTTAAAGCACTCCTTCTTGAAGCCCACTGGTTTTATTCTACTGCTTTTTCCCTTTTTTGAGAATTCTGGACTCTTATGTCATTGTCACTATAGCTCAAGCTATTTTCCACCTTTCTGTTCTCTACATGGTCAGTCCTCTTGGTCAAAAGAATCTCATATCTTAGCCTGTATGTTTTCCCTACAATGACTGGAAAGTTACACTTCCTTACTGTACGCAGTTAGGGTTACAAAAAGCTAAATTCCATATTTTTCAATTACATGTCCTTCAATGTTCTTATGTTGTGACATTTGTGTAGATGATTCTGGAATAATGTTGTTGTTGCTCTCCTGCTTAAACTCCCTCAGACTTGTAAAACGCAAGGTTGGCTTTTTATCATCTCCTTTAGGAAAAGTACTTTCTCTTGCTGTTGCACACTGCAGGGTAGTCAGGGTCTGCTGTGTTTAAAGGAGATGTATTGCATTTCAAAGGCCAGTGGCTCAGAGTCTCCTTTCAAACCATGTCCCTCAAGAGCCCATATGTCTTCAACAGAAAATTGCACTGACCATGAAGCACCTGCTTCATGGTATCAAACGTGGCCACCTTTACTGAGTTCTTACTTTGTACTGCAGTTTCTGAATATATATAGTATCTAACCTTGCATTTAGTGAATTAAATGCTTGATAGCCTTCTTTGTAAGGTCCTAATATAATTGTTTGTAATAGATTTGCCTTTCTTGTAGTTTGATGGTATCCATGTGGTGAGTGGATCTCTTGACACTTCCATCCGAGTTTGGGATGTGGAGACAGGCAACTGCATTCACACTCTAACAGGCCACCAGTCACTCACAAGTGGAATGGAACTCAAGGACAATATACTTGTGTCTGGGAATGCTGATTCTACAGTCAAAATCTGGGACATTAAAACAGGACAATGTTTACAGACATTGCAAGGTAAGTTTAAACTACTTTCATGTAAATCAAGCAGCCTACAGTGATCTGTGCTGCAGATTTTACACAAAAAAAAAAACTTTAAAATAATTATGTACAAAGAAACAAGCACTGACCACTTAAAACTTAAATATTTTTCTGATGACAGCTGTATGATCTTTTTCTGAACTAGAAGAACAAAATGTATTTAATCTAATCTATTCAAATCACTTGCCTATTATGAAAGGCAGATGGTCTGGACTGATAGCAATTTGCTATGGGTATATTAGCCTAATAAGCCACAGAAATACGTAGGAAATTACATCTCAAAATAGACAGTCAATGCATTTATTTAGGGGTCACTTGAATGTTTCAAAGCCCACAGTTTAATTGGATCAGGAGGCAAAGTACACTGTCTGTTGCAATAAATCAAGAGATGCAAGTGGAAGATGTTTTCTTTATTTCAGTAAAAAGAAAGATCTTTCTCTTCTCCATGTTGACAGTTGCCACTCAGGCATCATGCACACAACCACATGGTTGTGCTTCTCCCCACAAAAAAGGTCTTATATCATTCTCATATATTATATGCAGCAGTGCTGGCTGGAGCAGAAAATTAAATTTCCCTGTAAAGCAAACTCTGCTGCTTTAACATATATATTTATATGTCAGTATATAACTGTCAGTATTTACTGATGGAGTAATCTCATAATAATACTTCAAAGAGACTTGACGACGAATTCTTACAGCAATCATCTCATCGAGGATGGTTAATTTTCATGGATGTCCAGTTTGCCCAACTGCCTATGCAAAGCACAACGAGATCACTGAAACAAGGAAGACAATACTGGGGAATTTTTTTATACCTGCTTTCACTTTTTGAAAGCATAGCAAGGCTTCTGCACCTTTTAATGTACAAACCCAGGAGTTATAACAGATAGTTCTCTAATAGTTCTAATAGATGGAAAAGCTGTATGCAAATAGCGAGGTGTTTGTTCCAGATGCAGCGCTGCCTGACATTGCTTTCTAATTAATTACAAATAGAAATGTTTTTGTTTACTCTTACAGGTCCCAACAAGCATCAGAGTGCTGTGACCTGTTTACAGTTCAACAAGAACTTTGTAATTACCAGCTCAGATGATGGGACTGTAAAACTTTGGGATTTGAAAACGGGTGAATTTATCCGAAATCTAGTCACATTGGAGAGCGGGGGAAGCGGAGGCGTCGTGTGGCGAATCAGAGCTTCTAACACAAAGCTGGTGTGTGCAGTTGGGAGCCGCAACGGGACTGAGGAAACAAAGCTGCTGGTGTTGGACTTTGACGTCGATATGAAGTGAAGGGCAGAAAGATGAATTTGTCCAAACGTGTAGACGATGTTCTCCTTTCCCTCCCCCCTGAAAAAAAAAGAAAAAAGAAAAAAAAGAAAAAGGAAAAAAATCCCTTGTCCTTGGTGGTGCAGGATGTTGCCTTGGGGCAACAGATCCTAAAGACCTACAGACTACGAAGGAGAAGACAAAGATGACAAACTATAACTGACAAGAGAGGCTTTTGCTGTCTTGTCACATAAAAAGGCTACACTTTTGACCGGGGCAGCTTTGCAAAAATCCAACTTTAGAAATGAAACCAGGTGCAATTAATTTCTTCACTTTCCTCCAAATGCTCCTTGACCAATTTGGAGTGAAAAAAAAAAAAGTTACAGTTCTTGTTAACAGGTTATTTTACCACAAAGATCTTGAAATAAGCTGCACAGGCGAGCCTGCTCGTGCACCCCTGGGTCACCCTGGGTCCCAGCAGCCCCTCTGAGCAACGCGCTGTCCCTTGGCCCCGCTCCGAGCAGGGGGTTGGACTGGACTCCCTCCAAGGTCCCTTCCAACCTCCACGAGCAGTCACTGGTTGACTTTCAAAAACTAGAGAGCATCTGCAATGAGAAAAACAAACAAAAACGAAAACAAAGAGTCCATTCCTGATGTGGAAAAGCTAAAATATTACTGTGAATTGTTTTGTACAGTTTTATCAGAGCTTTTTCTTTTTTTTCTTTATTCCTCCTTTTTTTTTTTTTTTGCCAACCATTGCCAATGTCAATCACAGTATTAGCCTCTGTTTAATCTATTTACTGTTGCTTCCATCTACACTCTTCAACGCATAAGTTGCTCTGAGGTGGCAAGTTGTCCTGGATTTTGAGAGTCCTCTGATGGATTTAATTCGCAATGCTGGTGCTAGAAGTAGGTCTTCAATTACGGGATTGTTGTCCCACCCCTGTACTGTATTCCCAGTGGCCAAACTTATTTATGCTGCTAAATGAAAGAAAGAAAAGCAAATTATTTTTTTTTATTTTTTTTTCTGCTGTGACGTTTTAGTCCCAGACTGAATTCCAAATTTGCTCTAGTTTGGTTACAGAAAAAGACTTTTTGCCACTGAAACTTGAGCCAACTGTGCCTCTAAGAGGCTGAGAGTGGAAGAGTTTCAGACAATTAAGAGTGAAGTTTGCCTGCAAATAAAGAATTGAGTGTGTGTGCAAAGCTTATTTTCTTTTTTCTGGGCAAAAATTAAAACACATTCCTTGGAACAAAGCTATTGCAGCCTGTTCTGTGGGGAAATTTTTCTTTGTGAGGGCTGTGGTGAATGGAATGAACATACATTAAAAAAAAAAAAACTGACAAAATTTTTTTAAAATATTATAAAATACAAAAATTAAAATAAAGTTGCTGGTCAGTCTTAGTGTTTTACAGTATTTGAGAAAAAAACAACTGTTACAGTTATTGCTGGGAGGAACTGACAGAGCAAAAACTTAAGTTTTTGTAAAGATGTCACATGCAAACAAAATGAGAAAAGAGAGAGTCAAATGGTTTGCCTCATTCTCCAAGAGCCACAACTCAAGCTGAACTGTGAAAGTGGTTTAACACTGTATCCTAGGCGATCTTTTTTCCTCCTTTTTTTTGTTTTTGTTTTATTTATAGTCTGATTTAAAACAATCAGATTCCAGTTGGTTAATTTTAGTTATGTAACAACCTGACATGATGGAGGAAAACAACCTTTAAAGGGATTGTGTCTATGGTTTGATTCACTTAGAAATTTTATTTTCTTATAACTTAAGTGCAATAAAATGTGTTTTTTCATGTTAGTATGTCTTTTTTTATTATTTTTTATTTTCTAGTTGTTAATTTAATATTATGTATCCTGTGAGGGGTAAAGCAGGTCAAGTTGCTCATCTTACTGGTAGAAGCTAAAATATGTCTTGGGACTTTTTATATAACCCTTCCACAAACAGGTGTGTGAATGTCCTCTCCTTCAGTTGCCATGTAGGATTTGTCATGTGGGTCTGGACAAACATGGGGGAAAGACATTTGCTCCTTCTCGTGAGGAACGTGTCAGGACCTTGCTCTGGGGGGAGGCAGCTATAAAAAGCTGCTAAAGTGCGTAAAACTTCTTCCGATAGCATCTCGTTACTGCATCTTAAATTGAAACCTGATGTTTATTATTTATGGATTTCAATCAGTTGATTGCAGTTGACAGCAAAGAATAAATCCATAAATACAACCAAAATCAAAGTTAGGATTGTGGGAGAGCCTGAAATAAAGCTTCAGAACAAATAATAACATCATTCCACATCAGTCCAACAGCAGTTTTATCAGGGCCCTGAAACCAAGGTAAGTCATCATCTGTCTCAGAAACTTAGCACTTGAATGTCAGGTTCTGTCTCAAATCTCCTTGACCAAAAATGTGGTTTTCTTCTGCATAAGCTTTTCTTTCAGGGCATAGCATTTGCTTGTTTGTGACAGTTTTCTCCTGTAGAAAGCTGTCATTAAAAAAAAAAACCCAAAACAAAACAGTAGAAGAGAAAATGCATGGATGGAAAGGAAAAATATTTATATACTTACACATCTATGACTATGTGCAAACAAAATTTAATTCCAATCCCTACATTATGCAAAACATGCAATGGTGAAGGATCATGCTTCCATCTGGCCTCTAGAGATTAAAAAGCCATCCGAACTGACTGAGCAGCTCCAAATTGTAAAAATCTGTTCCTTGGGTTGGTGCTTAAGGAAAAAAAGCTTGCAGCAAGCACTGACAATATAAAAGCTGTGATTGCCTATTATTAATGTAAAAACAATTAAAGAGTTAATCCTTTCCTAAAATGGCAGTGAAAGACTGCCAGGACGTTGTATGGTTTGCAGGCCAGGACGCTGAGCCCCCCGATGGCAGAAGGTCCCCCAGTGTGGGCTTGAAGCACTTGTGAGAGGGGATGGAAATAGAAGGGTAGAAACATGAATATTTAATGCAGTGAGAAGAGCAATAGCTTTTAAGATTATGTAATTTTCTTCCATGATTTGTAGAAATTGCAACAACATGTTTTCAAAGAGCGAAGGCGCTGGCCTGATGGTGCAGGAGGATGAGAGGTTTCTGAGTAACGTGCTGGAGGGCAGGAATACAAATCTGGGTGGAAAAGCGAACTGACAGAAGAGGGAAACTAACAAATCCAGGTGTACAAGTCAGCTCAAGTACATTTTAGGCAGCCAATATGACCAGGAGGAAAATGTGCTTAACCAGAATTGAGAAGTTTTCCTGTTGGCAGTGTAGGTCCAGCAGTATCTAAACGTTCAAATTAATATGGAATAACTTAAACTTGTTAAGCAAACCATATTTTCAGATTCCTTCATCACAGATTTAGGTTCAAATGAACTATTGGCTGCAAAGGCAAGGTATGATTGACTGTCACATTAAATACAAAAAACAACACAGTACTTACAAATATTTTTAGAAAAGCTTTTCCCATTCAATAAAACAACTTCATGAAGTTAATTGTGTTAGTGCTTTAAAGACTTCTAATTTTGTGAAGTCTGTTTAGGTTTGTAGGAGTTGCTCATGAGCTATCTGAACAACAGATACAGCTCAGTAAGCAGAAGTTTTGTGATTTAAGTGACAGGACTTCAAAGATGGGTCTGTAGTAAACATGTTACATGTAAGAAACTGTGCAGTTTCTCTTTACACTCCCCTTCTGCTGATGTACTCACCATAATATAGCTCACAATATAAACTCTTCTTCAGCAGCATGTGCTCCAAGTGAGACTGCTTAGGAGACATCTTCATTCCATGTAATTAGATTTTGATTTTAAGGTGGGTGGAGTGTTTGGGTTGTTTTTTTTTTAATAAAAACATTTAAGAATACTTGTATAAGACTATAACATCTTTATGCTCTCAATACAGAGGCACTGCTTGAATCCAGTGGCTTAGTCATCATAGGCTATGTCAAAATACTGCAGCTATCCTAGAGAGATAACTGCAGTGGTGTTTCCAGCATTTCTACTCTCTTCTTTTCATGCTGATTCCCCTTTTTCTTTTAGTTGCAGTCCTAGAAAGAGCTTCCTTATTTTCTCCTGTATGTGAAACCACATCAACAACATTAAGATTTTTTATGTAATAATTTTTAGTGGACCTTGATTTTTTCCAACAGTAAGTCAGAACTAGTATTGCCACTTCCTCCAAGAGCCTGTTCCTGTGGTCTCAATTTACTTATTCAAGAGATAGGACCAGACATTTAACAGCTGTGTCTACACCAATTTGTAGCTCAGATCAGCAGCCTTCCCAATAGAACACAGTGCTACCTTGGAGACCACTAACAGGATTCCTTCAGGGTGTAACTAAATCTGGAACAGCTCTCCAGGAGCACACCCCGGGCACTCAAGCCACTGGAGGAGCACATGGGACCAAACCAGAACTAGTCCAACACCTCAAAAATGCATTAATGTGGACATTACGTCTTCAGGACCAGCATTTTGTATTGGCATTACAGTTCTCTTCCTACTGCACAGCACTAATTGCTGGTGTGGACAGAACCATCAACAGATGGCTATCTGTTGGCTATCAGATGGCTATCTCCCACAGCACCCCCAGCTCCTCACTCATAATCAGAACCAGGTCCCATCCCAACAGCATCCACCTGATACCACTTACAAGATTTTGCCAAAGCAGAAAGCTCAGATGCCTTCAACTCAGCATTCCTATGGAGAGGTTCTTCTGATCAGCTTATGGAATCCAGTAAAAAGAAATGCAAATCTCTTACAATCAGTCTGGTCAAAATCTTCTACCAGTAAATCAACACCTGATCATTCAGAAAAAGAAACAGTGAAGTTGTGCAATTGTACAGAAGAGCCAAATAATAATAATAGTAATAATAATAAAGAAAAACTTGACAGTAATTACTTTGGTCACTCTGACAAACTGTTTATTATTTAAAGGGTAATATTCAAGCCATGCCGAGCTCTGAATCTTTAATGGAAGTGGGAATATTATTTTCTTTCCATCTCCTGCCATTCTATCCTTGATCCCTGTCACTGTGCAGAGATACACATGCTGTGGAATGATGTTTTGCATTTTATGATGATACATGATGTTTATTATTACACAAAGTGTATGATCTCTTTGAGATACACCAGGATTTTCAAACTTCATCTAAAAATGGCATTTACAATTTTTCAAACATCTCTTCAAGCATTAGTCCAGGTTTATAAATACAACAGATATTTTTACCTAAAATCCATTCCAGGTTTTTTCTGAGATAGTCTGACAAACCAGTTGTCATCAAAAAGTCAAGAGCCAGTCCAGGCTCTTACTCCCTGTTCAAGCTGCCCACTGGCCCAGCAGCTGCAGTGGTACTTCAGGGCAAAGAAATAGTGCATTGTGCTACCAGGAGCACGAGCTGTTGAGGGGGAATGCTGCAGCACTCTGTGAGACTGCAGTTGCCTAAGAACCAATGGCTTTATGCCCATGTTCACTGCATTGCTCTAGCCCAGCTGGGACAGGAGAGTCCTATAAAATCATAACTGAGCTAGGACAGAATCTCCTCAAGAACTAGAGATGGCAGAGATCATTAATCAGAGTGGCTGCCAGTTCAGCAGTGGTTCTAAATTACAGACTGAGCCTTGGCCAAAGGCATCCTTCAGCTCTCCTTTGTCCTCACCTCTGCCTCGCTTAGATACAGCCTCAACTCCCTGATCCCTACTGACAAGCTGATCTTGTCCAAACTTACGTAGTAGCAATATTTTTGGCCTTTTGCTGTGCTGCTGGAATCTACCTTGTACATTTTGCCACTTAATGCACAGGGACAGCATAACCACGAGTCTAACACTGAATGCTCCAAGGTGTAGTGCATGGAGATACGACATCATTCATCCCAGAGTGAGAGATTCATCATCACTGTCACTAAAATGGTCCCCAGCCTGAGTCTAAACTGAAAAAGGTGTTCTAGACCTGGTTCAATTAGGTAAATTTCAAGTTGATCTCAACTCCTTAATTTTCCAGTCATGCCTGAAAAATAGGCACATTCTAAGAAGCTTCATGGTTAAAGCAGGATCATAAGTGTTGTCTCCTGGAAGCTGGGAGAGGTCATGGTATGAGGACAGTGAAAAAACATGGAAGGTCTATGTAAGCTGGATCAGAAGCAACCTATGGAATTCAGAGAAGGGAAGATGACAAAAATTTGGGGCTTTCTAGGGGCAGGGTAGGGTGGGGAAGCTTTCCAAGAGATCATAATTTTACATCCTACAATGACTACTGTGGGGTATTTAATCATTGTCATCAACAAAGCACAGGAGTAAGATTTTTAATGCAGCCGTTAGTTGAGCTGCCCTGTAATTGAGGATACGACCAACCCTGTTAGCTCTGGCTCACCTGAACTGCTCTTACCTGGGGCAGATTGTTTGATGGGAAGATGAATGAAATGCCCCCAGACCTCCTCCTTGTGTCTGGCTCCTCATGTCTGAGATGCAGGTTTCGCAGGCTGCTTGCAGTGCATTATTTCAGAGTGCTTTGTTCTTTTAATTTAAAACAGGAAACGTGGAATGTAGAAGATCCAAAAACTTCAAAGGCAGTTTCCATTGCCAAAGGAGTTGCATTTAAACTCAAGTTCATTCTTTAGATTAAATATTCAAATTTGACAGTGTGAGAAGATGTTCACGCCTTCGAGAGGATTGATGATTTCTGAGGGACAGAAGGATTCAGACTATGGCTGTAAATATCAGTGTGGTAAACTGAGCACTACCACTCTTTCTAAACTGGAGTTTTATTTTGAGCTCCTCAGTTCGAAATGAATTTCTAGCAGTACCACAGCTTTACAGATATACAAAGATTATAAAACTTGTTTCCTTTACGCTGATATACAGAAAATCTGAGTATACTACATTCCCCTCTCTTTTCAAACTGCCATTTTTTTCTAAGTTTCCTGATATGTTTCAGAGCTGATTTTAAATGTTCACATTATAGTTTGGAATAAGGAAGAACTCAAAAGCTGCAGACTAGATAGGGCTCAAAAAATGTTCCTTCAGACAGTTTGCTGTTTTTTCTCTGCTTTGGTGCTCCTCCTGTCAGTTCTCAGTAGAGAGAAGTGAATATTTCAATTAACTAACATCCACATTTTCCCAAAAAAAAAATTTTATAGAAACATTTTTTCTGTTGGGGTTTCTATTGCCCACTTAGCACACACTTTAGGCATGCATTGGATGGTCTTTACCATTCTGCTGACTACTGCAACAATTCAAATACTCCAATTTCATGCAAAACAACACAGTAACATGATGTTCCCTGTGTCCGTCCTTCAGTCTCACACACGGTTTTAGATTTCAAGCCCAGAAACTGGTATGAGTGGATTTACCTGTTTATGGGCAGTCATTTCTGAGCAGAATCAGCTCTCGAGGCCTCACTGTTTATCACTGTTGGCCATATGGCACAATAGGGACAACCTGGGGCAGAGGAGCAATAAGGAAGAGGAATGCTTTGTGTGAGATACCAGTAATGTGTTCATCTTGTAAATGGGATATGGCTCCACTAAGCCCATAAGTCTCCAATTTGATTTGAAAAATTCAAGACTTCAGCCTAAATTTAAAAAGGCTCAAACTACATATTCATTTCTATATATACATTCTCATCTTGGAATACTTAGAGCTTTACATATTTAAAAGGAGACTTGACAACTACATAATTTTTCTGTTTTCCTCTATTTATGCTTCTTATTTTCTCATTTCTTTGACACTCGCATTTCAATTTCCTTATGTTTCCTTTCCTCCTTTGTCCTTTTCCCTATGTTTTTCTTTTCATGTTTCACCATTCATGTCCCTATTTTCCAGATTTTTTATCTTCCTCATCTTTCTCCATTTGTGAATATCTCTGCTTTGAACTGTCAGAGCCAGCTCTCCTCTCTTCCCTTATTCCAAGATCTGAGTTGGCAAGCTGAAGCCTTTTTCACACCCCTCTGTACATACAAGATATACAGGAGATACATAAGCCAGATGAGAAGCAAATATAGAGCACTCAGAAAAATTCATTTATTTTTCTGCATCTGATGTTTGTCTATCCATGGTCCACAAGTAACTCAAACGGTCCAACAGCAATAGGATCATGCCCTTTTAAGCACAGACTGGTCTACCACCAATTTCACAAACGGCTGAGCAACAAGCATTGTCTAATTCAATACTCATCAAGCATTCCTTCTTCTGCTTTCTGACAAAATAAAACATTTTATTTAAAAATTATGTTTTCTTGCTCCTATGGAAATCTAGTATGTAGGGGTAGTTTTGAAAACGCTCCTCATTATGACCCAAATGTAATACATGATTTTCTAAATCTCTGTAGTATTCGGAAGTTACTTTTGTTAACAAACTTGTAAAAGATTCACCTCTGAACAGAAACTGATCATCCTGACAGATGCCCTTTTATAAAGCTCTGTATAATAAATAAGAATTTGAGGCTGCAAATAAACCTATATTCCAAACTCCACAATGGTGGCTGATATTCCTTCTGGAACTACCAACACAGCACAGCTGGGATAGTGTGGTCTGTCAGGGGATGTTAGGAATAATACAGAAACCATGTCTAAAACAATCTACTGCACACTGCTCACTAATTCTTAATATGCACTGACAGCGTAAGCAATAAAAGCTCTGGAGCCAGCATAGGATGTGACTGTGGACCAGGTACAGTATCCTGGTGCTGCTGAGATTTTACTGTTCTAGTGGTACAATATATCCCACTGGAAAGAGCTCCAGACATCCAGCACTCATCTGAGACTTGGCTTCTGCATTGTCTTAAACCAATACAACTCAAAAGGATAAGCAACTATTAAGAAGGACACTGTGTCCAGAGCTATAAAGTCACAAATAAGACATCCTCATCTTTGCAGAACAAAAAGCAGCAAAACCAACCAAACAAAACCCACCCAACAACAACAAGCCAAACCAACAAAGCTCAAATCCAAATCCCTGAACCTTTTATCTCCTTGTTTCATTTCATCTTAATGATACTGTTAACAATTACAGGTAACCTCCTCTCCCTGTAAATGTATTCCCACTCAATGCACAGCCCAAACTGTGTATACCATACTCACAGATTGTATGGCTGCATTTACTCAGTGAAAAAGATAAATACTATTTGCTACACATGGTTAGGTTTTTTTTTTTTTTTGCTTGTTCTATCCAAGAATTTTGCTCTTGCTTGTTTTACAAACATAGCAGACCAGTTACCACTGTACTTCCCCCACGGCTTGAACCAGGCTGACAATAGATGAGTGTTCCTGCTCATCCTTTCCAGGCTGAAGGATCACTGGATCAGAAAAAAATAAGTTAGAATTAGACAGAGGTTCAAAGTTCAAAAAGCAGGACACGTGACAAGCATTGTATCTCGAATGCCTGAGGTGCAGAAGCCTTTCCCACTGAGAACCAGACAAGTACCTTGCACAGCTAACGGGAGCCACCACATAGCAGACAAAGGCAGCTAAACCCAACAGGAAGGGTAAAGAAGCTCTCCTATAGACATAATGAATGCACCAGAGAAGACAAAAACCTTGGGTCTAATATCAGCATATTCTGATTTGCTCTTGGAAAATCCAAAAATCCACACAACATCCTCCATTATGCAATCTGATTTTTCAGACAGCACAAGGCAGACAAAATTGTTGTGACAGGAAGACAAGAGTTCCTTTAATCTTTGACTTTCCAGACAAATTATCTCTAATTAGTACCCAAGTCCAGTTATTTATGCACACAAACCAGAGCTTAAATTTTCTGCATCACAGAAGCACCCTGTTCCCAAACACCTGGCCAGCAGTAGCACACGCAGACATCCCTCCAACCACCAATCTTTCCCTCCAGGCTGGCCAAGCCACCACGCACCCAACAGACCCTCTATAAAAGGATATCTCTCTCTCCATAGCTGTTCTCTAAAAATGCAGGATACTGCCTATAAAGATTCTTCTTCCTATCACTTTGGCTTTTGGTAAAAGCAATAAAGGTGAAACAAAAGACACTGCTTCACATGCAATGAGTAAGCTGTGTGATAAACAGGAAGAAATTACTCTAATCATAAAATAAATATAGTGACAGTAGTAATATCTCATGCTAAACCAAAATTTACCTTTGCCTATGTTTTAGGACACTTCTCCTGCACTTGGTAAGAGGCTGGAGACAACTAACTGTGAAGTTCATGCAGTACTTTTTCCTTTCCAGGAGGGCTGGCTATTTCAACCTGCTCTTCTTACAAAACATGGAAAACCTATTTCCAGTCTAAACCTTGATTCTCTGCCAGCCAATGATGTAAATTTTGCACTACTCTTAGAAAGCAACATGGTTTTCTGAGAGCCATTCCTATTTGGAAGCCTCCCGTGGGATGTGGCGCATCCTCTGACGTCTGTGTTTGGTAGCAAGAGCATCCCACTGCTTAGGTTTCCATCTCACATCTTAGGCATTTTCCAGCATCCCAGTGTGCATTGAACAGTGAGCAATTGAGAGTTCAAGCAAATAATATGGAGGAATGGATAATAAGCCCCTAGGAATGCATCCAGCTACAGTTATACTCCATGAAGGTTAGAGGCCCAGTTCTTCCTCATTTAAATCTGATGCTGAAGGAATTCATAGTGCTTTATCCAAACTACTAATTTGCAATTTTACTGCAAACAATTTACAATCAAATGAAGTGAAAGCTAGAAGCAAAGAGTACATTAATGACCTAATTTTCCTTTTGCATTTCTCTTCATTTTATCTTTCAGTGAAGACAAATCTTAAAAAATTGGATAATTGGGCAGTAAATAAATACAAACTTTTTCTTTTAATTATTACTGCATAAAAGCTGAACTGTTGGTATGAACTGCAGCATTGTCTTCTGCTGAGGGCAGTCCTGTATGACCAACCTTCGGCAACAGAAATTGGGATAACGACATTATTTTTTCAGACTGAAAATTCATACTCTAAAAAAGTAGTACAAAAATGCATCACAGCGTCTGAATAAAAATGTAGTGTTCTGGGCTAGATATATGCATTTTGTAAATTATACAGCCATGTGCATGCTAAGATGCTTCTTAAAAATACAGTAACTATTCTGTCAAAAACATAGCAGAAATGTCAAAGCAGCTTTTGTAATACTCCACTGGAGCTTTCAATACACCAGGTGCAGCTAAATCAGTGAATTCTTGTTTTCTTATGTTTAGAGCCAGTCTAAAGGCATTGGTCAAGCAGGAAACCTCAGCCTGGGGGAAGGAGCTAGGAAAGGTGGTTGTTTCACAGGGCAGTGGTCAGTCTGAGCCTTGCTCCTATGAGAGACTCCCTGCTGCCCTGTGGAACTGGCTCTAGGGGTGAGTTGATCTGCTGAGACAGCTGGAGAACTCACATTTTTAGAAACAGTTAATTTTCTGGAGGTTTAGGGAGCTGAGCTGGCTCAAGGGGGTCAAGTTAGCTGCCAGCACAGGGGAAGCAAGTGGCCAGGAGCAAGGCAGGTCTGCCTCTCCCAGCATCCTGATGAGATGCTGAAGCCTCAGGAGACACTGAGCTAGGCTGATATGTCAAAAGGTGTCAGGGAAAGCAGGGGTGCTGAATTAATCTCAACTCCTGCCATTCCCACATCTTCTGTCTCACTTATTCCCATGCTCACCTGTCACCCAGACCCCATTCAGATGGTTAAACACCTCTGGTAACTGTAATCAGTCAGGTCAGCTTAGATGCCACATCCTCTGACCAGCAAACACCTGGGATATAACACTGGACCAAACTGGACTGTATTCCTTAGAGAAGTGACCAGATGTTTTGCCCCAACTTAGTTGTCCACATCTAGGCAATTAGCCCACACTGAACACTGACCTATGTGCTGCTGGTAGGGAAAGAAAGAACGAACACTTCTGGAGGAAATAGAGAGACCTATGCTCAAGGTAATAGGCTGTGCACCCTCAACACCACCTTCTGCAGAGGAGAAAAGTCAAGCACCCATTAACTAAACTTTTCTGTGCTCAGTCCTGCTCATTTCCATGATGCTGCATGGAAAAGCAGGAGGCTGCTGGTGGAGCAGAAACCCCACAATCTGGTCAGAAAGTGTTCAACATCTGCAGAGGACCCCACTTGTTTCACCTCCAGGTGTAGCTGCACCGTGTCTGCTCATTATGAGCCCACAGGAAATGCACAGCAAGAACCTGTAGTTGCAGAACTTGATCCCAGCATGGAGGAACAAGTCTGAGCTCTGCTTGAGATGTGAAATTGAAAGACATTGAGACACACAATTGGGCAGAAAGCTGGGCCTGGCCCAACTCCACTGAGCAAAGTAAATCAATATACCATCAAGGAGAGAAGTGCAGCACAGTAAAAGGAAGTTTGGATTACAAAACACACTCTGTCCAATGGCTTGAAATTGAAATGCTTTCTTCTTCTAGCTAAGCAAACACAGCACAAAGCATTCACTTGAAGAGAAGCATAAGACAAAAATCCAAGGTGCAACAATCACTTCCCATATGCATCCTCCTAGGCTGAGGATGTGAGAACCTATACAGCTGAATCAAGCATTAGTACCCAGAAAGAAAAGAGTTTTATCCCAGGTCTTGCTGGGCTGAGAAAAAAAGAACTGAATTCAGATAACTTGAGCAGGACATTAAACATTACAGAGAAGAGACATGATTTTCAACATCCAGATACCTGTCAAATAGGCCGAATTATTTTCAGGACTGAATCCTAAAACGGTTTGGGTTGGAGAGGACCTTTGAATTTCATCTAGTCCAACCCCCCTGTGATAGGCAGGGGCACTTTTCACTAGATCAAGTTGCTCAAAGCCCCATCCAACCTGACTTTGAACATTTTCTACAAAGCTATATCCACAATTTCACTGGGCAACCTGTTTCAGTGTCTGACCACTCTCATAATAAAAAAAGTCTTCTTTATGTCAAATCTAATTCTACTCTTTTTTAGTTTAAAACCATTGCTCCTTGTCTTGTCACTACAAGCCTTTGTAAAAAGCCTCTCAATCTTTCTTGTAAGCCCCCTTAATATTTTATCTCGCTACTGTTATTACTGGAAAATGCCTTGAGGAATAGGCTAAGGAAACACAGACTGGTAAAATAACCCTAATGCCTTAGAGTAAAGCAAATCCCACACCAGGACTTAGGGAAGGCAGCAGCCTCAGCTATAGATATAAAGAAGATACAACTTGAAAAGCATAAGCAAATGTATGAGATAGCTATTAAGAAAAGGCATATATTGTATTGTGCAGGATCGTTCACCCTTGTGCAGGGCCAGCCAAGTGAACACCAGCTGCAGTAAAAGTGAGCAGAGCTCGTGCAGTCACAAAGGGTGTGTGAGCTGCCCTCGAGCTGAGGCCTGTGCTCTCCTAAGGGGAGCACTCAGGGAGGCAGCAATGCTGATCATTAGCTCTCACCACAAAATACTTGGCAAAGACGGGGAGGAAAAGGCAGCTGCAGTTTTAAATTAGCTTTTGCACTCTACTACTCATCTTGTAGCTGCTTCATGGTGGTCCAGCCTTCCAGGGCAAAGCAGAGGAGCTGAAAGATGCCAACTGCCAGTGGCCTCAAGGCTCATTACATAGGGTTTTCCTTAGGTACAGAGATTACCCAGGTATTCTTCTCTTCCCACTTTCCTTTCCTTGCAATCACCTTTGAATTCAAAACATTTAACCTGAAAGCTTTCCACTATCCAATAAACTTTTCAATAATTTCTCTATGTTAATGTGTTTCAAGAGTTTAAATTAGCTAACTTGCATTTTGGCACCAGAGTAAGGCAGAAAACTTTCAGCAATGACCTGCAAAAGGTATTTGTGGAAGACAAATTTGCCAAGTGCTTTGGCAACAAATTACCAAATGAAAGATTAGGCTGCACAAGCAGAGGCATAAGCAGAAGATGTACAGAGGAAAGGATCATTTTAGGACTATGCATTCAGTGCCAATCACCTTAATGTGGGAAAATAAATAAAAGGATTCACAGGGCAGACATCCAAAGTGTCCAACAGACCTAAAATGAAGAGGACATTAAAAAAAGCCGTTACAAAAAAATCTACAAATACTTGAAGATGTGAAACTAGGAAATCTGTGGGTTAAAATAAAGAGGAGAACCTAAGCATTTACAGGATGAAATCAAGAAAAAATCAGATAGTTGGGGAAAAGTTGCTTCACAGTAAAATTTAATAGGCAGTGGAATGGTTTTCCCCAAGCAAGCAGCTGAAGTTTGGAGAACCTTGGTTTTGAAAGTACATTAGGAAAAAAAAAACCAAAAAACCAGAATAGCAATTTAGATTCAAAACTTGGAAAACATATAAGGCTGTAAATCATTGAGAATAGAAGCACACAAGCTCTTAAAGGCTTCCGCAAAGAAGGAGAGAGAATCTGCCATGGGACAGGAACACGGGCCTAAAGCTTTTCCCACTTGCAGTAAGCAATCCTCTTCCCTTTCCCTGCCAAGCCAATATCGACTTTTTCCACCATGCGACAGCGAGGGACGTGTTCTAGTGATGTGCAATTACTCTTTGGAACGCAAACGCTACTTCCGACAAGCTGCTGGAATCTCAGCGGTGGTCTCTAATGGAAATTGTCTGCTTATTCCCATCTCCATTGGGACGGCTGCCTGTGATGCAATTCCACTGTCAAGTCTGGCCTAGACTGCTCCCCTGAGATACCAGAACCATTCAGCCTGTTGAAAAAGTCATTTTAAGAAACATAGAAACATGAGTGCTTTATCCCTGCTTGACTCCATGCCAAGGGAATCACACAGATACCTTGGGATGTTTCTGTGTTAAATATTATGTAACAGCTACTTCTCTCATTCGAAATCCTCAGTTGTTTAACAAAACAAAAAAACANCCCCCCCCGCCCCCGCTAATTAGAAAATCTTCAGTTTCATTGTCTACCAGAAACTGCCACAATGGAACAAGATCTCTCGGTTTCTTTATCTTCCTCTCCTACTAATGCAGGACTTCAGGTCTTCAAGCAAACTTGATTTCTTTTCTCCTTGTTTTACGTAATGGTGTAGTCAGAGCTGTTCCCTTCTGAACCATTATTCTATGTCATTAAGAACAGCTCTGTGCTATTTTTAAGCACCAACATCCTTTAATCCCTTCATTAATTTAAATATATTCTAAAAGACACTTAGCTCTCTACTGGGACTCCAAAAAAACCGCTCTAAGAGGAGACTCCAATACAGGCTTCCCTTTCCAACTGCAAGAGAATTGTCGCGCTTGTTCCCTGCAAGCATCAAAACTGGTGGCTGTTTCTGCTGCAAAGCAAAAATATCAACCTTCTCTAGCTCAGCTGCAAGACCAAGGGCTGCAAAAGAAAGAGGCCAGTTCTCATGATTCATTTTTGGAAAAATCTCTCAGGTCTAGCAACACTGAAGTCTGCAAGTGCCAGCACACAAAGCTGAATTTTTTTTTTTTTAATGGAAGCTTGAAAGGGTTTCTGGAAAGTAAAGAAGTGCCACTTACAGAATAGAGCCAAAAGTTCTCAGCCAAAGATATCCAAAAGCTTTAAAGAAATACCAGTATTGTTATCCTCGTTTTACAGATGGAAAAGAGAAAACATGAGAAGGCAATGCCAAGGTCATCAATTCAACTCAGATTTCCTGAGATTGTTTGCTGAGACACAGATCCATTCTTTATCCAGATTTATTTAACATGTAATGAAATAGTTGCGGAGAACTTGGCCTTGTTCTGAAAACATAAAAATTAGCTTGTAACATTGGTATCGTCTATACAAAATCAAGATTATATATACTGCTTTCCTTATTCTCTACTTAGTTTTGACTGAAGAGTCATTAGAGAGAACAAGTGAACTTAGTAAAATGTGAACATTATTTAAGGCTTGCACAATATAATTGTACTTTAAATTCTAGGGTGAAATTTCTGCCCTAACTGAAGCTTATACTGATTTCAGTCAGGCAAGATTTTCACCTGTAATGTGTGGTAAAAGGGAAGAAAGATAACTTTGAAAAGGCACTTTAAAGAAGTACTACATTCAAAGGGGAGAAAAGTTAAGTGAATGAAGTATTTCATGTAAACTCAGTGAGCTCATTTCCCAGATGAGCCAGATATCTGCTGAGCTTGCCTTGAAGGGCAAAAGGCAAAGATGGCTTCACCTCCTAAATGTGGCCTGGGGCACAGTTAGGATGATTTACCTTAAGACAGTTTAAATGCCCTTGCCTTATTCTGACTGAAGATCATGTCTCCTGACAGCCAAAGGCACTGAGACATTGAGGTTAGGTCTGAAACCAGCCCCAAGTCTCCAGAATAAAATAGAAAAGGCACACCACAAAACATCTGAAAAGAACAACAGTCTCTTCTCAAAAAGCTACTAAAGAGAGGCTTTGCTAAATGTGAGGGGGCAGTAACAGTAATTAAAAAGAATCTATTAATTGAAAGGCTGATATTTTCTTGTACAATATCTGACACCTACAATCTAATAAGTACAAGAAAGCATAAGTAAAAAGCGTCATAAGCAATGACAACAACCTTGTAGATGAGAAAGGTTTCCAAGAAAAGTCTTCAAGAACTTTTGGAAGACAAAGAGATACTAAAAGACTGGGGAAAGGCAACACTGAGTAGGAAAAGGAGAACACAGAGATTCAGATTTCAGGGCACCTAACTGTAACTGCTGGCAAGGATAGCGAACAATGAAGATTTGTTACTCTACTGGCACAGAGAAGATAGCAAGGTGATCAGTAGCAGTCAACAAATGACAACAATCCAAACTCCTGTGGCATTATTAGAACTTATCAATAGTGCCCTGACCTACGTCATGCAGCCTTTCCATAGGGAACTAAAGGGAATGTGAGTAACATAAAGCATGCACATTCCTGGTTCCAAAACTGCATTTGAAGGATAATCACTAGCTCATTGTCTTACTAAAACCCAGAGTGAGCAGTCATCTCACTAATGCCTTGGGTGATGTAATACACTTGCTGTGTGTACAGACAAGGAAAGTTGAAAAGGGCAAAAACGGATGGAGATCAGGTATAGAATCCCAAACAAATCTAAGAAAATGGAAAAGTGGTCTGAAAAAAATAGGAGTGCCTCAGTAAAGACAAACACAAAGTGCTATACTTCACTTGTCAGTGAGCTGAAGGTCACAACAGTCAACTGCACAAATACTGGATGACCAGCCAGAAGACAACCTGGGGGGTTAGAATGGCTCAGAAATCAAATATCTATCAACACTGTCACACTGTTAGGACAAGAAAATAAACCTTCTAAACATTACAGCATTAAGAGCTAACAAACCTCCCACAAAGTAGTTTGCTCAGTTTACTATTCTACATTTCAAAAAATCCACTGACTGTACACCACTTAGAATTTAGAGGTGAGAAAACAAGGATGAGCAATGTCTGGACAAAAGACTCTTTGAGCAAATGCTGAAAGAATGAGAAAAGCTCCATCTGAGGAAGAGAGACACTGAGAAATCAGCTAATATATATATAACATGTATATGAAGTGCCGCTGCAATGAGGAAGAAGTAAAATATCCTCCCTGTTCAGGGATAAAACAAGCCACCAGCAAATTTAATATGCTTGCTTAATTTTCATAACAGAAATCCCTCTGAAAAGGTTAGATAAACATTAGTAGCAATGTTTGAGGTACAACTGAACTGCCCTGGAGATAGAGATTAAACACAAACTTGAGGTCCCTATTTTTAAATTATTTTTATGATAGATCCTGGTTTTTAGAACACTGCATATGATTCACTCACTAGGCATATGTGTCATTTACAAATGACTATTTTCAATGTGTTTTCTCTCTCTAGAAAACACAGCAATTTTCTTGACTCTGATTTGTGATATTCCCCCCACAGTTTCTATCTACAGAAGCATTTAATTTAGAACTTTGCACATCAGACATGCACATTTGAACAGTATGCAGTATTCATGACACTATCCTGGCTGAGTGAGGCATGGAGCCAATGATACTCTGAGAGTGTAGGCAAGGGAGAAACAGGAAGGAGCAGAGTCAGCAGTGCTTGTGGAGGGAGGGGAACGTAGGCTGGGAAGAGAAAATGGAAAGGACCTAGGGCTAGCCAGAAGAGACCAGAGAGTAAAGAATTTCAAAGTTAGGGCAACACTCCAAATTCGAAGGAAAAAAGTGATCTGTCCTGTTAAAACGCTCCGCTGAACATGATGCTTTGCCTTTCCACGTTGTTTTATCCGCTCCTATTCTCCCCTCCTCCCCCACCCTGGGCCAGGATAACTGGAGTACAGAACCATGTTTATACTTGTTCTACTTATTGAACAGGATCTTAAAATTTTGTGAGGTGGAGGCGGGACTGATGATGAGCTGTCAAAGAAACTGGAAACCAGAAATAACCCAATATGAATTTCACTGGAAACTGATGTGAGAGCAACTTTTGAGGGTTTTACTTTTTGCAAGAGCCTGCAAACAGGAGCTTCGCTGCAAACCAACATTTTGTTTAGAACTTCTTTCCAAATGGTAGATTTCCCATGCCTTCTATTTCCCTAAGAGAAAGGTGGGAGAACACCATGAAAGTATTAAAATTTCCACTCCCTTCTTAGGCACTTGGCAACTCTGCCTTCCAATATACTGCTTCTTATTTAATTACCACTTCAAACAAGGCTGCATTGTATCCACAGTCAATGCTTTGCTTTGCTTTCCAACAGGCAGAACAACATTGTAAAGAAGATTTAAGGCGCATCACTAACAGCTGTAGGAAGAGAACACAATGTCCCTCGCAGAAAGGCGTAGAAGAAACAATGAAAGGGTGATACCTTGCTCAAAGAGGGAGAGCATGGGAATTAGAGAAATTGTTATCAAGGACAGTGAAAGAAGGAGGGATACATACAAGTGAAGCGATATGGAACTTGTCCCTTCAGCATTTAAGCTGAACATTGAAGGTGTATGATCTAAAACATCCTTCAAATTGATGCTGCCATTTTATTCACACGGCCACAACACTTGAAGTACTGCAGTCACCAAACTGGAAAAACAGAACACAAGGCACTTGCTGTCTTTCCCTACTTTACTTAGTAAGCAGCAGCCACTGCCTTATCTGGCTGTCATTTCCCCCCTATTTTTTTGTTATTGCATCAATAGTACCGCTGTTCCCAGTGCTCCACCAAATGTTACCATCACTCCAAAGGAACAGAAAGTGCCTTAGGCAGTTTCTACTCTTTGCACCACTGCATTAGTAAAATCAGTGGAGGCTTGTTTGAGACACCTCATGCATCAGCAGGCACAAGGGCCTTCTCTGCACCGCACCACCCACCCCTCTTGCTTCTTCTGAAGCACTGAATGGATGTGCTATGAGTAGACATGAAATCACCCAAGATAAGCAGAGAGACAGAGAACATTTTTTCCAAGTATATATTTCTTATACTGAATAGTGGCTATTTTTGCCTTGATGTCAGAGTACATGGATGAAGTTGGGATGGTATTTTTCTGCCTGTTTATACTTGCATCTCTCCAACAGATGGAAAGTAATAGCTGCAGCATTGGCCAAGCTGAGAATTATTCTAGTGTAGGCAATAATAATGATCACAAATGGTAAAATGAAGCAAAAGTTCAAATTTAGCTCATCAATACATGATTTTCTCCTTGCTGCAGAAAACTTGGCAATAACTTCTTCCTGCTTTTGATCCTTTTTGAATGCAGCCAGAGAAATCCACCTATACAAAACTGAGATTTCAGCATGGGATTTCCAAAAGTCATCTAAAGGACTTCAGAGCATAGCTAGGCAGAAATTCTCATGTTTCTACTACACAAACAATACCAACTTTCAGAACATACCTAGGGAACATTTGTTGCCTAAAGGAATAAAAATTTAAATTATCTATGTTTCCTACCAAACAGGATTTTCAGGATTTCCTTTCAAGTAAACCAATGCTGCTAGACTACTCCATAGCTGAGAAGTGTGGGAACTGCAGCACTGAGGAGCTGGGAATTCAGGCTCATGAGGTGTCACAAGTCAGAAAAGCATACGTTTCAGCTGCCAACAAACAGGTGCAGAACCAAAGAAGCTGGGATTTGGGGAAAATGACAACTTGCCACACTGCCTTTAAAAGGCTAAGCAGACAAGGAACCAACTCTCCCGAGGTTTTTGAAAGTACACCTGGAGTTTGTTTGGAGGTTTTTTGGGTTGGTTGGGGTTTTTTTGTTTGTTTGCTTGCTTTTAAGAAAAATTGAGACTTGAAAATTGATTCTGAATTAAATCTATGATCTTATGTCACTTAGGTAGTTTAGAAAATCTGACTGTCCTGTAACTAATATGAAAAAACACCTGCAGAGAAAGATTAATATAGGAGGGTAAGCTCATCTCTGCATTCAACAAAGCTCAATTATACTTAGCAGATTTCTGTAACAATATTTTATAGTACCAAAAGGAATTGCAACCTATTGTCAGCTTTTTGGTTCCAAGACAAGCGAGGAAAATTCAACATCACATTATGAAGCTTTTCTGGACCTCTAGGTACTTGGCAGACTGCAACAGTACAGTACATTTTTGGGGTGCTCAGTGCTAACCCTTCCTTGTACATGAAAACCTTATTAAAGGTTTACACAAAGGCTGCAAGGTCTACAGACAATTCATCTCCATTTTGCTTATTATTAGATAATAATAATTTGACTATCCATAAACGAAGCATGAGATCCAGCCAAGAAACAGGTCACCTCTGAGGGGCAATAAAATCATGAATATTTGGGGGCTGCCTTAAGAGAACTAGAAATCTTTAAAAAATAATTTAAAAAATGTTTTACATAGTTTTTTAAATTCTTTTCTTCCTCAGGTACAATACCCCAATGGACTGAGAAGCTACATGTCCATGGCAAAGCCATGCAAATATTTAAACTGAGATGGAGATCCCTAAAAGACAAAACACCTTGTCAAGGCTTCAAAAAATTTTATTACATTACAGCTTTCTACACTATATGATCTTCTTATCTACTATAGAAAATGGTAGGTAAGGTATCAAATAAAATGAGCTGCACAGCCACAAGGCATAGTGCAATAAAGAATCCATTACCTAAATAATTTTATATATAAGCAAAGGGAAAATGTAAAGACATTTATGTTAGTGTCTGATATGAATGTAAACCCTGCATTACTGATGGGGAAATGATGGTACAGCTGTCCATTCTCTGTGTGATTGCAATACTGGGCCACACATTTATCAAACTGTCCCTTCTGTTTAAAAATATATTAAATATGTGCATGAATTCTGCATTATTAGCTAGCAACAAAGCCAAAAAACTTTTTTCTACTATTTTTTATTTGCCATCAATGCAAAATTGGGGTCTGAGAAGATATTGCAAATAATTTTTTTTCCCTGAACTTCTACACAAAGTTTATGTGTTTCTGTTAGAAATGTTTACTTATTACAGAGTCAATCACCCAATGCAATTCAGATGATAACCATACTTAGATTTTCTTTTTCTACCCTTTTTCAAAGCTCTGAAAAAGGAAAAACATGCAAATGCTGAACTGGACACTTTTTTAAATGTGGAAATTTTCTGGCTCAAGGACATTTCTACAAGACACAATAAGTTGAAACAAAATGGGCCAATTTTGCTTACTATATCCACGTGCACAGTTCAGCTGAAATAAGTCTGACTGCCTCTTAAACAGACCCCATCATCTGAGAAATCCATATGCAGCAAACTGAAAACAAAAATGGATGATGGAGTGAAATCAAAGAAAATTCTTTGGTCTGCAGTTGGACCATCTGGCAGTAACTTCCCTGATGTCAGCATATTACTAAACACCTTCACGGATGGACTCCCAGTGACTCAGAAATACACTTCCTCTGTTCCTTGTTTGTTCCTGAACAGCAATTCCCTACCTAATACCATGGGGAACCACTGTAGCAGCACTATGAAAAAATTAATGTAATGCAGTGCTCCCCAACACTACCTTGGTTTATTAGAGAATTCACAGCTTTTTCTTAAAAAGAGAACAGGTCTTGTCTAAATGCTGTCCCCAATCTCAATTCAGAAGGTGGCATTCTGCTTTTCTAAGGTTAAGTTCATCATCAAGCAAAGAAGAAAAGAGTAAAAAAAAAAATTCCCATCAAAGTCATTAAATTAGACTGATATGGGGACTACATTCTGCTGACCACAATTTGTGAATAAATACACAGCTGGCATAATTTATCATCATACTCCCTATGTTAATAAAATACTATAAAATGATTATAACATGTACTGGCATGTCAGGTCACATTCAAGATAGTTGATGAATGCTCAAAAATTGTTAAAATGCAAGGAAAAGACAGCCTTATCAAAATGAGAACAGCCCTTTAAGAACATTATTTCAATGCTTCTCAATTGCTATTACCAACTCAGCTGGTGAGAAGTGAGATACCAAAGTCATTTTCCTTTCTCATATAAAATGACAATGGTTGACTTTTTTATTTTTTTAACAAAAACCACTGTATTGTTCATTTTGTTTCCATTCTTATTCCAAGAAGATGTGTTTTTGTAAACAGCCACTGAAATGAAAACCCATGCATACATTAAAAAAGACTAAAGGCTAAGTAAAAATAAACAGACAAGAATTCCTCACCCATATTGCACACGACCGAGCTCTCTCACCTTACCATGATTAGAAGTTTCTTTCAGAAAATAAAGCTAGACAGAACTACACCTTTAATTTTCACAGCTCCATTATAATGATACATCATAGAAATAACTGTCTGTTATAGCCTTGTAGCAAGTATTTTTATAATAGTCTATCCAGTAAGAAGTCATGCTATTTCACTGGAGAACAGTAATGCCTGCATTAAGAATAAGAAAATAATATTAATTAATACAGTCCTGTAAGTTTGACCTCAGGAGTATGGGAGAATTTAGAACAAATTTTGAAAGGATGGTTAGTGATTGACATGGACCTAAATGCAAAATGGGCTAATATTTAAAGAGTTCTCTAGATTGACATGGAAAGATTATCCATATTTTAGACAGACAAAAGAAATTCAGTCAGTCTTATATAAGTAGATTTCGGTAAAGCATTTCCAGTGGAAACCATATGTCAATTTAGAAAGCTAGGGGGTAGGCAGCTATGCAAAGGAAAAACAGCAACAAGAAGTACTAAGGAGAAGAATTTCAGACAGCAGCAAGCTTGGCTACTGGAGTTTTTCAAGGATAAATCCAGTTTAGTATTTTCTTTAATACCTTGGCTAATGAACAGCTTGACTAATGAGAGTCAGTGATGTGGTGTGTTGTTACCAATATAAGAGGATTGCAATACCTACTCCAAAAGAAATTAATTTCTTTGGTGACAAGAACAATAGAAATTTGACATGAGTCCCACATGAACAAAAAAATATTGTGATTCTGCACTTGGGAGCTAACTGCAAAAACTGCTGCAAGAAGCTGAGAGCTCATCAATAAGAAATTACCAAGGTGGAGAATGAATGGTCTGTAAGATTTGGCTATGAAAGAGACAAATGTAATGCTAGGAAGCATCAATCAAGGTGTTTTCTGAAGATAGAAAAGTATTTATGCCATTGTACAAGGTCTTTCTTTCAAAAACTGCACGTGATAATGTCTTCAATATTTAAGACACAGATTCACAAACAAGAACAAGGCAGAGAAGTGCTGCCACAACCATTCAGAAGTGCACATCTTAAAAGAGAAGGACAGAGGAGATGAGATGCTTAGACTGATAGACAACTGGGATGTTATCTGAAGGGAGGGAAAAAAAGCTGACAAAAGAGTAAAATATGATATTAACTGGCAATTGGGCTGAACATTAGCAGTGGTTTCTCAGATATTAGGACAATTTGGTTGCTGAAGAGCCAATCACTGCTGCAGTGACAAAGAGCATAAGAAGAAACTGTTCAAAGTGTCTTACCCATTAGAAAACAGAGTCACCACATTAATGGTGGCGCTCGATATGTTATAGCTTGCAACAGCAAGGGACTCAAGC
Organism: Peucedramus taeniatus; assembly: GCA_013400575.1. Classification (NCBI taxonomy): domain Eukaryota; kingdom Metazoa; phylum Chordata; class Aves; order Passeriformes; family Fringillidae; genus Peucedramus; species Peucedramus taeniatus. The sequence continues at coordinate 65,593 of WBNO01003475.1, read as the reverse complement.
TGACACCTTCGATTGTATGTGTGTGGATGTGCTGGCCTGCACCTATTTATAAATAAAATAAATAATAATAATATCCATGAAATACGAGAGAAGCAAGAAAAGCCTACAATTTTATTTACTTTATCACATTTCAGCAATCAAAAGCAGGAAAGAGCAATTTAGAAGAGATTAGTGGGTGCTAATGCTTTCCACTGCATTAGAGGACATTTTCACAGGAATACTGACAGCGTGTCTTAGGGAATGACACTGATAGATAAAGACAGAGTAGTGAATCAAAAGACATGCAGATCCTTCTCTAGAAGAATTCCCGGGTAATGAAGCAAATTACTTCTGTGTATGATGTCTGAAGTGTTGGGTTTTTTTTTTTCATAGTGTGCCTATTCCTAAAAAAATCCAAGGCACTAATGAGAACAGATGTAATAGACCTTCCCCTACAAGTACAGCTAACTAAGCACAGCACACAGAATGCTAACTAGGATGTCTGGCTTATAAACTTTATAGCAAACGATTTCCTAATGTATCATATTTTTAACATATCTTCGTCCATTAACATTACACATTTTTATGAGTTGACTTTGTTGAGGAAAGTAGCTTCATGCTGTCCATGTTTCAATACTAAATATTAGCAGTAACATGTCTGCCCCTCCTCTATTCAGTGTTATCAAGAAACACTTAGGAGTCATACAGCACCTCTTATCAACTGGCATCAAATCTAAGCTGACTCTAATAGCACATGGTGACTGTGCTGGGCATGGGTGGGTTTGCTTTGTTTCTCCTGGAGAGAAATTTCTGGAAGCTAGTACAGATACTAGTTTGGCATCTCACACAGATGTAGATTTGTCATATAGGACTGCAAAAAGGGGAAGAAAATTTGAAAGAAAGGAAAATAAGTCAGCTGTTTTCCAGGAAGGACGTGTAACATTGACAGCAAATTCTAAGGCGTGTTTAGTTCAGCTAGTCTGGGCCTGACATCATGATCTCACCTATGCAGAGAAGCTTGGTCCCCAAACCCACTCCAGGCCTAACCACTCAGCAGCATTATGGCCTTGAGAGTTGAGGGAGTTGGCCTCAAGGAAATACTAATAATTTCTGAGGTGAAAAAACAGAGATTGACACTCATGTTTATTTTGTACAAGAAGTCCATTCAACAGCACTCAGGGACAAGCCAAACAGAAATGAGGCTTGGCCCCTTGAGTACACATATAGGGAAGATTACAATGCACACCATTTTTTGCATCAAACATAAATCATACCACACCGTGTGAATGTGCTTCTGGGATTATCGGGAGGTCTGAGATTCCCTGGATGCACACAGGGACAGGAGAAGAACAGACTGATGAACAATCGGCCTTCTTCTCATTGAACAGCTTCCATGGCTCACACAAATCAATTTAACATGGCTGTTATGCTGCATTAAAAAAAAAAAAAGAATCCCAAACAAAGTCCAGCACTGCTGAAACTTGATGCTTGCACAATACACGCTCTCCTGAGTAATCTGCAGCAGCCAGACATTGCCACTACATGAGTCCCATCCCTGCAAAGGTAGGTTAATACACATCAGTGAGAGAAAGAATATTCTTTTCTTTCTCACAGCTTTGGCTGGGACATGATGCAAAACAACAGCTTTCTTACCCTATCTAGAGAATTTCCCCACCTCATTCTGAAAAACCATTCCATGGGCATTTGTTAACTCATTCAGCACCCCTGCTCTAGGCGCCCTTTCAAAGCCCTGCCTGAATAGTGTGATTATGCCATGGTACCATTTATTCTGAAGCTAGCAGAGCCACGTGAGGCATTGGTCACAGCTTTCTGAAATGCAGTGGGAGCTGCTGTTACCCTGGGATTCCTGCAGCTCAGCTGAACAGGTGGCCACTGAGAGGCCACAGTTTTGGGCAGCTGAAAGATGCAATCACATAGCTGACTTGCAGCATCTCACTTCCACAGCAGAGCTGAACCCTGAGGTCAACAGGAACAGGGAGACTTCCCAACACCAGAGACAAGAATTTGCCTCCGTGATAAGGAGTGGCTGTTGAGTCAAAGCAGCCATGCTGAGGCCAGCAGGGTCTAAAACACTGCATGGGACCAAGCAAGGAAGATTTTTGTTCATCTTCATTTGCATGAAGTTGGCCAGGATTTACTGAAAGGAGCTCAGTTTGAAAGACTTTCCCATGTCCCTTGAATACACCGCTGGAAGCTCCCACAGCACAGGGTGGTGATCCCTCAAAGTGAAAGAAATGTGGCACAATCGGATGCAGGGGAAGGCACGTCTTATTCCAGCTGTGCAAGCACCACTGCAGGACGTGCCTCCCCCCCCCAGAGAGTTCAACCACCCCAACAACACCTTTTCCAACACCTTTTTCTGTCATTCAGCCACTTAAAAAAGCCCAGCCAGAGTGCACCAAGGCTTACTACAAACCTGAACTGAGAGATTTGAAGAAGGTCCTGGATTCACATTAACCTCCTCATGCTTATCTACATTATTCAATATAAAAACATGCTTTCTTCTTAAAACTGTGGCCTGAAGATCTCTGAATTTTGCAACTTCTAACAGATGTACAAAAGGTAATTAAAATGAGGAGGAATATGAGGCAGGTAAGAGTAAGGTAAAGTGTATCACAGAGCAGGTAGAAGAGTAAGAGCTTTGCAGAAATGTTGGATTTACTCAGTGAACAAATTTGCACACTGAAGGCTTAGAAGTGTTTTTCTTGTTTGTATATAATGTTAGTCGACTAAACCAATAACTGCAGAAATGGTTTCCTCCTATTTCTTGTCTTTAAATTTTGTCTCTGCATCTCATCTTTAAACTACACCAAAATGATTTTTTTTTACCCCAAAGTATGCAGTCCACTCACTGCAGTGCCTTGGAATCACACCTAAGGACTATTTAAAAATGCTTTGTGGACCTATATGGAAGATGAAGAGTTAGGAAATCTGGGATTTGAGATTAAGCCAGCAGAATTTTCCATTTCATCTGTTAGCATAAAAAACTTCATTTATCTTCTGAAAAAGCTCACCAATTTCCCATTGTCAGATAGCATGGCTGCAAATTAACACTGTGCCTCCGCAGTTGTTGAGTGCAGAGACTGCTGTATCCAGATTTGCAGCTGCACAGCCAGATGGCTCCAAGTAAGATGCCCCATTGTGCAACCAATATGGGCTGGAAGAAAGGAGGAGCATTAAGGAAGAAAACCTAAAGGTTTCTTCAGAAGGAATTTCACTTGAGTGGCTACAGTCCTGTTTCTCAGCTCAGAATGGGAAGTTGGGGTGAGATGACCATGCAAACCCATGAGGACCAGCCCTGCCAGTGGAAGTCCAGGATGACAGAAGCCTTTTCCAAAGTTTAGGCAGCAGCATATCAACAGCACAAGCCTCTTCCTTCATAGGACAAAGAAGGACTTCCTCACTGAGATACAAAATGTCATCACTTTGAGTGAGTATTCAACTGCTGCAATGCTGGTAGAATTAGAATCTGCTGTAAAGGAGGAGGCAATGTGCCAGCTCATAAAGCCTGACAACTCAAGGACAATTCCTGCTGGATTCGATCAGCTGAGGTTCAGAGATTGGCCACATGACAACTGCCACTTACCAACCAACAAAATGGTTATTTTTTCATGCTGATTTAAAACCTAGCTGATCCCTCCAGAAGATTCATAATCAGTAATACTGAAGGAGTATAAAACAAATCTGAACCTCCTTCCTTCAGTCAGAAAGCAATTTTTTTTCTCCCAAAATTGTTATGATGCTCCATTGTCATCCAGGATACCAAGATTCCCTGGCTTTGACTGGTCATTTGGCAAGGAGACCTGAGTTGTTTAATTATTTTTCAAAAGGAGCAAAATTACAGTGGAGCATGCATTTGGAAGTCAGAAAGGCAGGACCTAATGACCAGTTTGCAAGTTGCTGAGCAAAATCTGCTTCCTGTGATAACTGCTTGCTGCTTTTTTAATATTATTTGTGATGTCAGAGACTGATCTGCACCCGCAGAGGCAAAGACAAGGACAGTAATTGCATAAGTGCTGTTGCAGATTCTCCTTACTCTGGACGCAGGGAGGGACTTGCTAAAAGGCAATGCACAAACCAGGAAGACATGCAGAGCTGTTCTCCATCAAACTAGCTTGTACCCAAGGTCTTCAAGGGCAGCAGCATCAGTGCAAGCAGTTTCAAAGGCCTCTGCTGTTTTGCATTATGAATGACAGCCTAAAATGAGGTCAGCTTTTGTCTGCAACAACTATTTTACCAGACTCTCAGATAGCTCCTCTCAGACTACAAGGTTTTATCAGATGGGTGCACAACAAATGAAACGTACCAAAGCTTACTACAAAGAACTTGGTCTCTGCTTCTGTTACAGCTGAACCCAGGGTACTTTCATAAGTTTTGGTCCAAATGTCACATATGCACAGTAACAGAACAATATTCACTTCTCTAATAGCACCTTGCACTCCAGTGTAGGAATTTAAGAAGTGAAAGAACACTATGAAGAATCTCCAGAGGCTGCTGAGGTCAAGATTTGCAGGGTGTGGTAATGCTCCAAACCCAATTTTGATCCTTTCAAGGCCACTGCAATGACACAAAAGTGTTACAGCATCAGTTCTAGGCATAATCTTCAGCTATTTCCGTGACTAAGGCTCCCACATCCAGAATAGCAAAGAACTGACACAGGGTGAGTTTAGTATCTGCTCTGCCCCACCGAAAAGCAATACTTTCAGTTTAACTAAAGGCATTGAGCTGGCCTTGTTGTATTGCACTAAATAGCTTATTTAGTTGTGGTCTTTGTATTAGGTGTTGGGAAAAATGTTACTGAGTACGGTATGTCGTGCAGATTTTTCCCCTTCTTCATCACATGGTTTCTCCCCATGCACTCCTTTCTACCCACCTGGTGGCCTGCCCCCATAGATACTCCTCCCCATGCCCCACCCCAATGTTATCCCATTGGCCGCGGTCCTCTCTCCCCGCCCCCATCCCCTGGGGTACAAAACCCCACTGCAGGTACAGGTGGACCTCTTTCCTTCCTGGGTGGTGGCTGTGGCCAGCAGTGTCCCATCCCCAGCCAATAAACAGGATACTCGCTCCCACGTGGGGAAGAGCGCTTCTCATCTTTTACCTTCAGTCCGTGCAGCTCCGTGTGGGCTTGGGCTCCAGCGAGCCGGGCCAGACCCACACACAGCCCAGAGAACCACGGATTTCTGCACGGCCTATTATTGATGAAAAATACAATGTGTGTGACATGTAAAATGGTGGCACAAGTCTTTGAGTTGCATTACTGCATCTGCTTAAAACAGCAAAGGTAAAAGCTATGAATCCAGCAGTAAGGAAGAGCACTGTAATTCTCTGAAGGCCAGGTGAAGGGCAGGTTATGGACAACAAGGAGCAATCCAATTTGGTTACACTAGCTAAGGTAAAATTTACAACGGCTATCAATCCTCATGCTTTAAGGCATAAACTGAGCACCATCTGGGGCCAGAAAGAAATTTCCCTCTGTGGTACACTATAACACAATTGGCTGCGTGTATTTCTTCCTCTGAATCATCGCATGTTGGTTACTGTCAGAGAGAAGATACAAGACTGTACGGATCACTGGTCTGTTCCAAAGCAGCAATTTCTGTGTCGTTCGCTCTCTCTGCAGTCCTTACAGACTGCAATAATGCCATTAATGCCACAGCAGTCATTTTCCAATAGATGGTAATGGACTCTCTGAAACAAACACCAATAGAAACTTAAATGCCTCCAACAACTAATCAAAAGCACTAGTCTACATTTTTTATGGAGTCTGAGTGATTTACCAGTTCTGTTTTGGAAAACAAATATCCCAATCTAATTATTTGTATTTTTGAATTACACATCAAGGACATTATCTTGCATTGAATTTAACAATAGCAATATTACGAAGAAAAAAAGCACCACTGATGTTTAAAAAAGTAATTTGAAATTCAGCTTTGAATTTATTTTAAAGGAAAGAGGTAAGTATTGTCTTCCTGACTGAGATTTATTAACACTCCCCCTTTCCATTATCTGAACATTTCACTTGCCCTAAAGCACATCTGTAAAGACAGTGAGAGACTGCACGCATTTTCTATATCCATAAATTACAGATGTTGCTCTGAGCTACTCATCTATCAAGACAATTTTGCATAAGAGTAAGACCAACCTGAAAAGTATCCATCTAACAGAGACTATAGAAAATAATTAGTAAAAGCATGTAGTCTGCAGACCTAATTTGCCTTACCAGGAACATTTTTTACCCAAAGCTTTATAATAGGGTGTGACAAAACACAGGGAAGCAAATCAAAGCCCAAACATCACTTCTGGGTATCAAAACAAAGAAATTGATGCATCAGTAAGATTCTGTTGTATACACACAGAGTTATAACAAACTCAGTAAAGACGATATGGATAATTTCAGGACACCTTCGGTGTTGAATAACTTACACCAGCTAATATTTTCCAACATTATGCTATATATTTTATGGGTTAGCAAATCTGCTGTAGTTCGCCTATATACATCAACATTTTGTTTCCATGAACATGCTGTGTGCACCTCTGGAAGAACAGAAGACTTCTATGTAACATAATATGTGATTATCCTAAAGCTGAAATGTACAAAACAAAAAAGCAAACAGAGGACAAAATACAAGCAGGAGTTTTACAATGAAAGATTTTGCCATCTGAGAGCCCAGTTACTGCATCTTAACCTTTCCACTTCCATAGGCAACTGAAAAATGAATAAATGCTGAGAGAGTAGATAACAAGATTGAAAACACAGACTCCTCTAGGTTGCATGAAATACACAACATGACTTAGCTGAACAGAAAGAAAACAGTACTTGTATGAGATAAAAGAAAGACGCACACTCAAACACTTAATACCAATCACATGGTCATCCTAAATAGAAGACAAATACTGCATTGCTACATTCAGAGCTGGCTGAATGGAAAAAAGACAGAGGGTTTATGTCTAGAAAAATGTTCCTTCCTCTCTGCAATTTGCATTTCAGAGATCATAAAATACCCTGGGTTCCTCCAGGTTTTTTCTCTTGCACAATCTCTGCAAAAACCACTGTTTTCCTTTGTTTTGATACATATTTTTGTAAAGATGAAACTACAGGTTTGTAAGGCTATGACACAAGTTGCTGGTTTTCTTTTCCTCCTCATCAAAACAGAAATCTTCTCTGGAAAGAAGAGTACTTCAATTCTGTTCTGACTTACGCAAATAGAAGAGAAAACGATATGGAAACAGCTGTAATACATGATACAACAATACTTTAGGTTTGATTTCCCCACAGTCAAATGAAGAATGTCTTATGAAACAAGGGAAGGAAAATGAAACACACTAAAGTAGGAAATTATTAGCCACTTCTTATAAAATTATTTCCAGCTAGGAAAAAAGTGCTTATATCAACGGTTCCCTCTTGCAGCTCCAAGGAACCTGATTAAAGTTTCCTGACCACCCACACTGCACCCATTAGACAAGACTTTCAAAACTGGATGTCTGTCAGACTTACATCTGCATGTAGGTACTTACATGCTCTGATTTTCTTAAATGCTGAGCACCTAGTAGTCCTCTACAGATTAGAACAACAACTGCTGGGTAAACAGAGAGAACCTAAAAACAAAACAAAACAAAACAAAACAAAACAAAACAAAACAAAAAAAAAACCAAAAAAAACCCCACCAAAATACTTATCTTTTTGTTTGTATCATTGCACTGTTTGGAGTCCGTCTGTACAACTCTCAAGAGGTTGCAAAAATACCTGCTGAATAGAGACAGGTACTGCCTGTTTCCAGTGTGAGAACATTTTACCCACCACAGAATTCCTAGTCCTTGTGGACATGGAGAACAAGAGACCAGGGTTAGAATTATACCTAATTTTCTGGAAATCAGTGGTAGTAAGATGCAGGGCACATTCCCCAAATAAGCACTTAAAAGGTTTAGTTGTGCAACAGACTTTCACTAAACCTTCCATTTAAAACATCACTGTTTCTCACACAAGTGAACCACTGTTCTTTAGACTGCCATACAATCAGCCTAGCAAGTGGAAAGATTCTGACCGCTACATTTTTTTCATCATAACAACAAACATTTTTCTTGATGATACAAATAGAAAAAAAAAAAAACCCTGAACCTTCTTTAATTTTATCTCTCTCTCTCTTTTTTTTTTCCTAGCATAGCAAGTAGATTTCACAAGAAGGTTAGTAATGGAACCCTAAAAATAACATTTCCAGGAATAAAGTCGAAACCTGGAAAGGTAACAAATCATCTACTGTAAACACAAAGAAATTGAGGGCCATTTAAGTGAGGCAACATCTTTGATCCACTCTCTCTCATCACCATTGAAATCTGAGAAAACACACAGAAACACATTGTGTGTCCCCTCAGGAAACTGAAATACAGTTAATTAAGAAACAGATTTTTGCCTTTTGATCCTTCTAATAATTCTCCCTCTTTCTCACTGACATGTACACAGAGCGATAAGAGAATGAAGGGTTTAGGTCATTGTTGCTAGAGGCATTATTTTCTACAACCCTTCCCTCCCATGGTGCTATGAAGAGCTTTCAGCTCTTGTCTGTCCTCACTGCATATTAACTGTCTCATACACACACTAATACTTACAAATAAGGAATGTGGTTGACCTGGCAACAGGGTGTTCATTTCCTATTTTATCCACCATTTCTTTTAATAACATTAGTCTCGGCTAACTAGAGAACAGTTCTAGCATTGCACTGTTTTGCATGTGCCTAGTTATACCAAGTACAAATAACAATCCCCAAACCACTCCATGTTGTGAGAAACACTTCAAAAACATGTTACTGCCAAGCAGGAAAATAGACAAGCATAACAAAACCTTCTGGCTAACTTGTATTTAGTATAAATTTAGGACATTTTTTCCCCAATATGCTTACCAAGAATCAAAAGGATTGAGAATTATCCTCTGCAAAGAAGTCTCTGGGCAGACAGGGGTCTTGTGAGAGGAAGAAAAAAAAGGAGTGATTAGACTAGGGGAAAGCAAGTGACCTATCCAGGACAGACAGATAGATGAGAAATCTCTGATCAATGTAAAGGCCCAAGGAGACTGATGTGATAGTGTGGTAAGTAAAGGAAACCCATATCCAATCTCTCCCAGCCTTGAAAAATAAGAGGAACGTTGGTATCTGGAAGTGTTCATTTGAGGTATCTAACCTGAGGTAAATTTACAAGGCCTTGATTTTTCAGAAAGAATGACACGCATTATCTGAAAGTGTAAGCCTGTATATAATAAAGCTCCTGAAAAACACAGCAAAACAGGAATGTGAACTCGTGTTCCCATTCTGCTATGATGATTATTTTGCTCATATTCTGTATCAATCCCTGGAGAAGAGGAAGCTTGAGGGGAGATCTCATGGCAGTCTGCAACTTCCTCATGAGGGTAAGCAGAGGGACAGGCACTGATTTATCCTCTGTGGTGAGCAGTGACAGAACCCAAGGGAAAGCTGAAGTTGTGTCAAGGAAAGTTTAGACTGGATATCAGGAAAAGGTTTTTCACCCAGAGGGTATTTGGGCACTGGAATAGGCTCCCCAGGGAAGTGGCTACAGCACATGTTCAAGAAACCTTTAAACAACACTCTCAGGAAAACGGTGTAATTATTGGAGTTGTCCTGTGCAGGGCCAGGAGTTGGACTTCGATGATGCTGGTGAGTTCATTCCAACTCAGGACATTCTATGGTTCTATGATTTTGTACAGCTCTAATGACTCAGTTTGAATTTGCCATATGACTCAATGGTCTCTGTGAGGAAGACAGCATCAAGATGAGTTAGTTGTATCATAGGCAGCCTCCGCCACATCTTCAGCTTAATTTCTCCAAATAAGCAGCACTATAGATAAGCCCTGATTGCTATCACAAGTGCCACCCTGCTCACAACACATTCAAACCCTTTCAGACTATATCTGCAAGATTTATAGACAAAACCATGAAACTCATTGCAAGTCTCCGCTTCTAAATAAAGACAGTGGCAATCCTCAAGGCTGTTTGTGGAAGCTGCTGTGGTGGGTACCATAACCCAATGGTTGCCTACACAGTAACACAGCACCGGTATCTAACTTTGTGCAAAATATGTAAGAGCATTCAGTTCTTTTTGGCCCAAAATACTTAGCAATCAGAATAAGCGCTTTATTTTGTTTGATTACTCCCCCAACTCTTTCCAGTTAAACCAGGCTGTTATGCATGTTTTTGACATACATAGCAAAGAAGTGTAAAACCCAACAACACACATTCCTTTAAACTGAAATTTTGCATCACCAGGTTCTTGAAGAAGACAGTTAATTTGAAGGAAATGTTTGCCAGTAAAGGCTGGAGCATAGCCAGAAAGCTACACTTTACAAAGATTTTAATAGCTATGAAATGTTTGGTTCTTTGTGCTGAAATTAGTGAACAGGCTAATTTTTTCTCTGTAGGAGACTACACTCAAAAAGCTGCAGGTGTGAGACCTGAGTGTATGAGTATGCTTGTGTACACCTGAAACCATTTCCCCACTGTCTTGGTTTGAAAGACAGGTACCTGCCAGCAAAAGCTGGAATCTCTCTTTGAATAGAGAATGTAAACCCCCTCCCTCAGATTATTATAATTTTGTAATTGGAGGCTCTCAGGCAAAGATTTGGGAGTGGGAATAACAGTTCTTTACTAGGAATATTAGACAAAGCAAAGACAAATACAAATGTAATAGCATTAAGAGACAAGCAAAAACAAAGAAGCAACAAAACCTCAGAAAATGCCCTGACAGAGTCAGGGATGTGACCTGACACCCTGGGTATCAGGGCGGTGAAAGCAGTCCAGATGAAATCCTCCTTGAGCAGTGAATACAGTTCTATGAAGTGAGATAGTCCTATATGAGAGTCCAATGGCGAAGAAAAATGTGTTCAGTCTTCCTCTGTAGAGAAATCCAGCAGAGAGAGAGAAAACAAGCAGGGTCCCCTGGTACTCCAGTCCTTTCGGAGCGGTGTCCTCGGACCAAACTGCCCTTCACTGCTGTTCCCCCGGAGAAACCTGCTGCCTCCTTTGTTTAAGTCAAGTATCCATCAAGTACCCAGCAATTAGTTACCTAGCAAACCACCAGGAAAAAATTCCACAAACACAAAAGAAACAGATCCAACCCCCAACACCCACCATGCAGTTTAAGCAGCACTGCACTGTTTAGGAGCACTGAGGAGTCGTGTGTCTGTAAGTCAGGATTTTGAGTAGTATCAGCATCACACTGATGAACGTGCACCACACCAGTTCACACTCCTGCCTGCCTCTAGACTACAGCGTCTGTTCTTCTCAGAGATAATGATTGAATTTGATGGCTATATCCTCCAGAGTCTCCTCCCTCCAGCATTGCTTCACACCTGAATAAACCCAAGTGTGAAATGCTTCCATTCTGATTTGGTAGCAGTTAGAATTCCATCTTTACGGGGTATAAAAAAACCATTCAAGACAGCAAAAGTTCAATTTCTGTACATAGTGACTCAGTAGGTCCATAGCAACTACATAAAAACATCTTCAATTTTTGCATTAGCAACATTACTTTTAACACAATATCTACCAGACTACCCATGGGCTTCCTTGCTAGAAAGAGCTTTCCAAATAAGACACAAAGCTGGCAGTAAGTAAGCCTATGTGTTATCAAAACCAATCCTGAAATAGCTACAATGCATAGTTGGTAAGTCCTTACCAACATTTATCAACAGAAATCTCCCACAGGAATTAATCGAAAAATGTTCACAGTACACAAAACCTGTTAATTGATAAGGAAAATCAAACTTGCAATTACCGGCAAATTTTCCCTTAGCATGAAAGTTCATCTCTTACATTCTGAAAAAAACCCTTGGAGATACCTCACCATCCCATTCTGGACAGACAAAAGTTCTCTGTATGTTATTGACATGACATTGTTACCTTCACTAATCTGGAATTTTTTTCAGGTCCTTATTAATAAAAGTCTTTGCTAAAATGTCAAAAAAAAAGCATTTGACTGAAAAGCATATCCAGTCTTTTCCCAAAATACTGCTGGTGTCAAGATTGTCTGCTCAGCACCTTTATGACCATTTTAGCAGCAGCCAATGTTACCACACAGGTTAAAAAATAATTTTTTATTCAGCTGAGTCAGACAGAGAGGCAGGGTTTGTAGAAAAGCTTGGAGGGCTTCCTTGCAGCCAGAACAGTTGCCTAGCTATAGACTACTTCCCAGTGGGAGTATCTGGGGTCAGAGGTAAATCTGGGACAGCACTTTTGGTATCCCCAACAGTATCAGGTGCATTCTGTCCTTTGCTTCATAGGTGCACCCACATGTTGTACAAATGGCACTGTCACCCTGCACTGCTCCACTTATTCTGTATACACTGTCAGACAGGTACTTACAGTCTTCAGGGTTCTCTTAAGAACCCTCTGACATTCCTGTTGCATGATGGCATTTGTAGGTTGTCTGTACTAAGTCAAAACCTCTGCTGCCTCTCAAGGGACAAAGTGGGTGCCAAATACAGAACTAAGGAATGCCAAATGCTCACAAGGACCATCTAAGCAGATACAACACAGGTACATTCACTGTAAAAATGTCTGAAATACTTCTGACTGATCAGACATGTTCAATGTTGCCTGTGAGAATGTTTTCTCTTGGCTCAGCCCACTAAGAAATGGCAGGACTGCTGTTGCCACCCTAGAGATCCTGATGCTGCTACTGCTGTGGGTAGGGGAATAGGTGGTGCTGCACTGAAACTTCCCTTTCCAGCAATAGTCCCTTCCTCATAGCTCAGCTCATGCCTTCCCATCCACCACCCCTTGTTAGAACAAGAAGAGGAGGGAGCATGCCACTCCCTCAGCTGCATTTCTTGATGAGGCAGCTCCCTTTCTCCTCCAGGGAAAATAAAGGAGTAAATGAGGCAAAAACATGGGATCTCTGTGCTGGCCTGCTCATCTTGTCAGGGAAGGAGACGATACAGCTGTTCCCCCCAACACCTGCTTTTATCCAGGTGTGGGAAAGAAAACTGGTCATCAGAAACATGGATCGCACTGAGCAAGGGAAATTAATTCACCCATGCTTATACCTGGTTCACCTTTTTTCATATGTTCTCAGGAAAATCAAAGGAGAATTCTTTCTATAGGCTCCAGTTGGTTATTACAATACTCTTAAACCATTGCTGCAGTTTTCAACAGCAGAAACCCCTCAGTTTTACCCATGACTGCCCCAAGAAAATTCTTAGCATTCTGGAATCCTTGCTCCTGGACAGCAACAGATCCTGCTGAATGCAGACCATCAACTACAGAAACATGGCTGTCCAGGTCGGGAGAAAATCCTTCCAAAATACTAGTATTTAGCAACAGACTAGAAAATTCAGAGTTAGTTAACTACCGTAGCAGAAGATATTTTTGTTTAGTCAATTACTAGCTAAGTGCAGTTAATCACTTATAACCCTTTAGTATTATCTGTTCTTATAAAATAATTTCTTTAAATGGGGTAGCCATCAATATTTGTAAATTTAGTACTTTTGAATGGCATTTATTTTATGGTTTTCCTACTTAGAGAAGAATTTGTATAGAATTTCTTAGGGCAAGGGAAGGGGAAGACTACTTAATAAATGGTCTCCATCCCTCCTGTAATCTCGTTGTTCAAAATGCAGGATTGAACAGCATTTGTAGTAAAAGTCTCTTTAGCACTTAGCCCTAAAGATGGTTTTTTAATAGTCACAAAATCTGTGGAGGAAGCAGGTGAACTAGAATATTTAATGGATGGCTTGCATTCTACTGAGTTCCACAGGGACCAGGTGGTTTTACATCCTATATCTAAACTTCTGTTGAAGGTGGTTTAGAATTTCCATTTCAATTAATGCATAGCTTTTATCAGTGCTCTTTCCAAAACCACATCCATTATATGGGGAAACTAGATTATATAAACTTGATTTCAAGATGTTAATCATTGTCTGGGAAAGGCAAGCCTCTATGAAGTTACACAGATTATTCTGTAGCATCAGTAACAGACTACTATGTAATCCTCAGTATAATCTCTTATCTAAAATTTGTTTTCAAATAAACCACATTTTATAAACAAGTTGGAACTGGAGATTTAGGGTAGTTTTATGCAACATTTATGTTAAGGAAATTAACACCTAGGTGCTTTCTTTGTGGAGCTTTGGATTTGAAATTTCTCTAGAGGGGCAGTTTGGAAGGCTAGTCATTGCTTAATTAGTACTCATCTCAACCAGCATCTGGAGTTAAAGATTCACAAGTAGGTATCTATTCAAGAATTCTCAGAGGAATTTACTACCAGTAACTGAATATGTAAAGTTCAGAAAATTGCTCATCCTACCTCACTTCAGCTTCTTCAGAGATTTTCTTCTTTTAATTTGACAAAAACAAATGCAAAGTAAGCAGGACTGCATGCTCTTCTTCTACCTCCATGCCTAAAGAGAACAATCCAAAGGCAACTATAAAACCACTTTCAGCTCCCAAACTCAACACAGGCACACCTAAGAACATATACAGGTAAGGTGTGCTCTGAAAACAGCAGTAATGCCATTAACTAAGAAAGTTCAGTAAGGTCCTACTTAGGAACGCATACAGCTGGTTTGGCTATCAAGACTGTTAGGGACCAACATCTGCACAGAACCCTGGAAAAATCAGGATCTTGCACACAGGTTTGGAAGCAAAGCTGAAGTATCAGTTCAGCCATGTGGAGTTTTTCTCAGCTCCTAAGGAAACCACCCTCCCTAGCAGACTATGATTGTCTAGTCAGCCCACAATTACTACTTGTTTGAACAGCATACAGACAACAGGAAGAAACAAACATACAGTAGGGAGATTTGGGTGGAAAAAAGCAATTTGCCACTCACCAATTACTAGCTGTTCTGAACTATTACTACAAGGGTTGTAAAGGACTCCATTAGATTGATTCTTTAGAGATGTTAGGCAAAACTAAGCCAAAACACTGCACTAAAAATTACAGGTCACTTATTCTGACTTGCTATTGCTTTAGAACAAATTCCTTTTTTCCCTGATAACTGCAGTTTTGCTTATGGATGGCTGTTTTAACCCATGTGAAAGCAAGCTTTTCTGTACATGTTACCATATTGTCGGGAACGGCAATATGGGACCAGCTCCTACCTCGCCTCTGGCAAGGACAGCTATGCTGGCAACTACTCCTGCCCCACTGAGCAAGAACAGAGCTGGAGTAAGGAAGCAGCAGTTACCTGGAGGGGTAACTCTCCTAAAGGAAGGGTTGTTTACATTAGTGCTTCTCCTCCCCCTACAACAGCAATGGCATTCCTGTCCTGGCCTTCATCCTCAGAGCAGAGAATCACAACTTTGCCCTCACATGTGAGATGCCTTAAGCTGAGATGTGGCTCACAGCAAGAGAGCTCAAAGAAAGCACACTGTAAGCATTATTTTTGGTATTTTATATTAATATATACAAGTACACAAACAGAGCAAAAATTTCTAGTTAAAAATCATCTATGGCATCTAACAAACTCATTGTTATGCTGGGAGAAACCATGATGAGGAATCTTTCTCTTTAATTCATAACAATCCTGAAGAACAAAGTCATCCAACATCCAGGGAAACACCAGCCCCAATATTCTTAGCAAAATTAATTTATGTCAGTTGCAAGTAATTTTATTTTCTGGGAAAATAATTCCATTTGTATCATGCCAAAGACAATGGAAGGCCACAGGTATTCCTCAAGTAGACTGGTTCTTTCCCTTCTGAAATGAGTCAATAAGAAAATAATTAGAAAGCCAAGGAGAGTTGCCCAAGTGGGGATACAGATTATAAACTGTATTTGCAGCATCACCTTCTGCCTCTCTGGATGTAAATTCAGTGTTCCAGGTCCCAGGCCACTTGCTGGCTAAGGAAATGTTGTTAAATCCTGAGTGACCACAGGAAAACTAAGGGGAGACAGGAATTCCAGTTGCACAGCTTTTAAACAAATCCTTATCAGATCACTCTCAGAGCACAAGACTTGTTCTCTCTTGCTTTATTAGCTGGAGGTAAGGTGAATTTACTGGGAGTTAGCTATGCATAAGAGGAAAATGTTGATAACAGAAGAAAACATAAAATCCTGGAGACCCAGATGGTAGGGGTACCCAATCTACTTTTGTATTCAGCAAGCAGGAAGATTTTTCCTCCTACTTACACAACTCCCCTCCCCAAACAACCCTCCATGGCAGGTATCTAATTAACAATTAGATACTGGTGTGGAGGATGAGCCTGCCTCTGAACTCAGCTCTGCCCCAGTGCAGAAGCATGCTCTATTACTAATGGAACAGTTTGTTGCTGACCATGGAAGAGAAAAAGACTTCATCTGGATGTAAGAAAGACGTACGTCTTTCTTAGTAGAAACAAAAACATCTCTCAAAATCCACAGGTCTATGCAAAGAGCCTCACACCCAAATAACAAAAATGAACAGGAGATAAATTCAGTAAGACTGTGGTGCAACTAGGAAATGATAATGATAGTGTATTTATTCTCATGGAATAAAACATTAGTGTGCAAAAAGCATACACAATATTATGGCAATCACAATCAAGCAGAATCAGAGCCCCGAAGATTCTACATTCTAATGGAACCATGTATTTACAAATACATCATTAAACCAAATATTATTTAACCTGCACTTGAGAGATGTGACTGAAGTAAGCAGTGGTTTTCTTTCTGTCTGCAATTTCTACTTTCTACTAATTTCTGAGAAAAAAATGTATCCCAGGGCACAATTCCTGTTGTTCCCCTCTATTTCCATTCATGCCCACCCACATCAGGTCCTGCCCCTTTTTTTTTATTCCATCCATCTTGCTTGTTCCTGCTCTCTAATGTCTTGGTTCAATCTCAGCTCTGCTTGCCCCCATCCTGCCTGCTAACTCTTCTCCCATGCACCACTCATTAGTCCCCCTTCCTCCTGCAAAGACCCTTCCCTTCTTTCTCTTCCACCTGCTTTCCCTCCACTTTCCAGCTCCTACCCCTCCCTCCTTGCTCTCCCCAGTTCCCCAGGCCTCTCCTGGGGCTCCTGCACCCCCCCCCCCAGCTCTGCATGCAGTCATGCCAACTTTCCTTCAGGCTGCAATGGCACCAGCTCTGAGAGGACAAAGAGAAAATCAGTCCTGGCACTGCAGTGCTGGAATGGGAAGAGATTAAAAACAAAGAGCAAACAACTCACACCCCAAAGTTCTAAGTGTATTCAGCTGAGCAGGTACCAAAACCACCTGAAGGGACTGAGCTTGCTGTGTGGACACAGAACCTTTACAGCCCCAGAGCAATGTGCACAAACACACAGAGGCTTACAGCTCCTACTTAAACATGTTCTTCCCTGCCCCCCAAACCTAAATCTGGTCAGAAAACGGAACAGTTCTGTGAATCTTGTACTCAGCCATTAGGTTCTGACAAGTCTGCCTTGCTGTGTAGGTTAGCTTAGATTTTTAAAGGCTTACAAAGTGACCAAAAATGGAGAGCTTAACATAGCTGTATGTAGATTTGGATGGATGCCCTGACAGATTTCAAGTCTCTGCTTGAAAGCTGGCTAGAGTTTCAAAAGCATAACAGGTATGCATTAATTTCAAGATAGGCAAAACATCTTTACTCCTTAGCCTTGTTCTCAGAAATGGACAAACTTACTTAAAACTTTCCGACAAAGTCACCTAACTGAGGCAGATGCTTGGCTTGAAGAAATTAATCCCAAATGCTTATAATTTAAAAATTTATATACAATTTAAAATGAGGTCATGCACACAAGCAAATCAAAAGAAGGAATTAATTCACTACTTCCCATTGGCACACAGGTGTTCAGCCACCTCCAGAAGAGCAGGGCCCCATCACACATCATGGTGACTTGGGCAGATAAATGCCATCACTCCAAATGCCTCCCCTGCTTCCTCCTTTGTTCCCCCACTTTATATACTGAGCATGATGTCACATGGGCTGGAATATCCCTTTGGTCAGTTTGGATCACCTTTCCTGGCTGTGTACCCTCCCAGGCTCCTATGCCCTCCCAGCTTCCTCACCAACATGTCCATACAGAAAGCAGAAAAGGCCTTGACTGTGCAAGCTCTGCTCAGCAATAACAAAAACATCTCTATATTATCAACTCTGTTTTCAGCACAAATCCAAAACACAGCTCTATACTAGCCACTGTGAAGAAAATTAACTCTACCCCAGCTGAAAAGCAGCACAGTGGCATTTGCTTTCCCTATTAAACTGTCTTTAATCTCAACCCATGAGTTTTCCAGCTTTTACCCTCCTGATTTTCTCCAAGCAGCTGGTGGGGCTTAGTTGATGGCTGGGGTTAATCCATGACAGGTCTCTATAACAGAAAGCACCAGATTTCACTATCTTCACTTATAATTAGAACATACTTGCTCATCTTTTTAATTGCTCTTTCCACTTCCTTGTTATTACATCTACTGTAAACCTCACCCTTGAAAATTCAGCCATCGGTTTATGTCAACACTCTTGTGTCCTGCTGGGGGAACAGGCCAGCCCACTAGGTATTTAAACAGATTCAGTGACCAGCTTTTCAAGAAGGCACAGACTGTGATTCTTATCAAAGATTCTCTGCATTTCTTCTCCCGGGTTTCTTCAAAATATTGAAACGGGTTAAGAAGATAAAGCATGTAAAGATATCTGTATGTGGTCAAACTTAGCAAGTAACTTGAAAGAGTAAGGAACTAAAAGAGGGTATATTTCTTTCTTGTTTAGTGTTCCTGTGACAATTAATTGTGAGGATTATTGGCTCACCACTGATGTTAGTATGATTTGATGGTCCTTAAACCAGTGCACAAATAGCTTCTCCATTTCAAAGCTGAACCTGATTATTTTGCCCATCTCTTCTTCTGAGGTATGAACTTCAGAGAAAAGATGTAAAAACACTTTAGGAAATCATCTGTATACATCTTCTGCATATCTTTGTCATCCAGGTCTCTATAGAGCAGGAACTCACGTCAAGAGTTACTAGAATTGTGAGGTTATCTACCAACAAGGCTTTTTCAGTGGAAAAGGCATGTTACAGTAACCCAAAATTTCCATTGGTTGTTTACTTTAATGTGAAAAGGCCTATCTTAGTTTTCTCTGCAAAAAAGCAAAAAAAGGTTAGCAGGCATGCTGCTGCTTCCAACCAGTACTCCAGGACCTTCGTATTATCATTGTTATTAAGGGTGATTTCCCCTGACTATCAGTAAAACGTGTGGTGCAAGGCAAAGCTGAACTGTCACACAACTTTTTGCATATGGGCTCTGCTACACATTCTGAAGAAATAGCACTGGAATATTTTTAAAGATGTTAAAACCGGGCCAGTGTTCTTCTCCTTCAATAATGTCAGCAGAAATCTCAAAAATCATGACTCAACCTCTGAAACAAATTGACGTCTCTACCAGAACAGAAAAGATACTTTAAAATGGGTCAAGAGATCAATACATCCATTAGAATGGGTCATAAGAACCTGTTCATAACTTTCTGTTATAAAAGATGTCATGAGATTAAATAGCCTAAAACCAAACAGAAATTACCAAAGATTTACCTCATTATCTTTCTGAGGCAGTTTCTGTTCAAATAATATAGGATATTTCAGCAACCTCTACAGTTCTGTGAAGGTTATGAAGATTCTGTGAAAGTAGTGCAAATAAAAAAATAAATGAATAAAACATTTCCAGTAACACGGAATTCTCTTTACTCAAACTTTCCTTAGTCAAACTTTTAAAAAATAGGTTAGAAAGTCTCCTAATTATAGAGTGCTGAACCTCATTCAGTCAATCACAGCTTTGGATCCTCTCAGAATAAACACTACACTACTGATAAATGTACAATATTCTTCTTAATATCATTTAGCTCCTTATATGAGCAAGGGCATAACTAAGGTGCTCGATGCTGATCTATGCAGAATACTCATGTTTAAAGAAGTCACTGTCAATATTTCACATTGCTGGATGAAGCGTAACGAACACTAATGAAGAACTTTGTCATGGCTTTCTAAAGAAGAAGTCTAATAGCCTGGGAATCCTGACACTGAACACATTAGTTCATTCAAATCTTGTTTTCCAGCCCTTCACCTCACCTACCCACCTTTGATTCTAGTCAGAAAAGTTAATCTATTTTTTCCTCTATCAAATATATAATAATTCTACGCTCAGGAGTCTGTTGCACAGATCCAGACTCTTCATATACTCACAAGTACCTATCTGGAGGAGGCAAAGCAAAAGAGACAACATGCAGTACATTTGCACAATGCAGCAAGGAAACAGGACATTAAAATTACATGTTCTCATTTGTTTAACACAGTAATTTTACATCCAACTATTAGTGTTTTCACATCCTGTAGTATAGTTATATGTGCTCCTGTAATGCACATAATCCTCTTTCCTTTAGAAAGCTCCAGGAAACACACTTGTTGATACACACCAGAGCAGAACATTATTTAATAAAACTAGTATTTGTGTGTGAATGTGCAACAAGAAGCAAGTAAAGTGGATCCCAAAAGAGCATCTTGCTTATTTTTGTATCTCTAGTTTTGCTGAGTTTATTCAAAATGATTCCCAGTTACAAGAGATCTCACACCACAGCTATTACACTTTGTGCAGGCATGCCATTCAAATTAGGTAATAAAACCTACTAAGTAGTAAGATTCTAAGTCTCAGTATTTGGTATTGCACAAAGACTCTAAAATAGCTTTTTAAGATACTTGAATGAGATGAACAGAATAACCCCAATAAATATACAAAAGGGGTAGCTCTTAGTAGCTCTGTCCTACTTTTAATGTTTTTACTCTAACAGCAATGCTATTCTCTACCTACCCTGTAGCAGATTGCAGTTTTCTCCCTTCTTTGTAGCATGGCTAATAAGTTCTGGGTTAGAGCAGCTTAGACCTCAGGCTACTAGTATGTTGAAATCAATTATGCAAAGCCCATTCATTTTTATACAATGTACTAAACTACTGCTGTCACCGCAGTAGAATGGCTGCTCAGATTGTTGTTTGGGATTTCTCCCCCCCTTTTCTTTTTTGTCATTACAATGTCTTCAACCATTGCCAAAGTTGGCATTCTCTACTGAACATACTGCCTCCTACCTAGGATGCAATGTGCACTTCAAGATTATCAAAACCAACTTGAAATTCATTAGCAATGAAAGCTTAAAACATGAATTCTGTACATAGCGTGAATTTTGTGCACAATAAGATTAAGGACCCGATTCATTCAGTATATCAAATTACTAATTTGGTTAAAAATTTCAACTCATTTGGTTAATAATTCCAAGATTATGGAAAGAAAATTCTCTAGAAGTGTAAGAGTTGCAAAAATTAAGACCTTCTCTTACTTTTGCTTTTAAATGGATAGACAATGTGCATATTAACAAGATACTGAGATATAATTATTTCCCTATAAATTTAGGATATAAATGGATACCTTACAGTTCTTAAAAATGAAAATGGCATTAGCTCTCTCAGACTGTCAAATTTATTTTTCTAATAATCATCCATTTCAATGGCAATCATCATTCTTACATGAAAATATTATTTATAATAATAGAAAAAGGAACAATAGTAAAAAAAAACCTAAACAGACTTGAGAGACATTGTGACTATATAAATTAGGTTTTTTAAGACACCAGAACCAATCTATTAATTCAAAAGGTACTATAGGTGGACTTCTTAAGGTACTTTTCAACTTGCAACATTATAAGAAATCCTCTTCTTTTTTGAAAAAGTGAACCTGTCTCTGTCAGTTTAGTATGCCAAGTCAGCTCAACATAAGGTCAGACAGGAGCCAGAAAGGAGGAGGGAGCAGGACTACTCTTTTTGGCAACTGCAAAGCATTTCATTGGCACAGCCAACTTATACAACCTTCACATCTTACCTTACTAAAGGCTGTGAAAAACGACATGAAAATACACTAAAGCCACTAAACATAATGAACTTAAAATGCATGATTCAACTTTATATCTTACTCAGAAAATAAAAGCCATTAGAACTCTATTTGAGCCCACAAAAGAAGTAAAAAGTTAGTAGCTAAAGGATCCCAAGTGGTTTAAATGTTGCCAGGGAGATAAATTCAGAGAGAAACAGGAAACAATGCTTCAGTCTATAAATGTGAGGTACTAATGTGGAAGGAGGAGCATAACTTTCAACTTACAGATCCCGAGCTTATACAAAAGACCCCAAACAAAGGACACACAAGAGCGCCTCAGGAGGTCTGCTGAAAACAAAGTATAAGTACTTCACTATGAAACTGAGCGTGTATTTCCAGGTACATTATTTCTGACAGCAAAGTCAGTATCAAAAGTATCTGACTTCCCTGATCTATTCTTCATGTACTTCCTTCATGTCTCCATATACAGCCCATTGTTCCCTGCAAGGTGCCAATGAAATGTCCCAGATTAAAACAGACAAAACCCCCTTTTAATTAGATTCAATAACTGTGATATAAATACTTTCCAATAGTAAGAATGATACAGCACTTGAATGCAGAATAGGGAAATGCTCAAACTAAGTCACGCATCCCATAATAAAAGGCTGCGAAGTTAGAGAGCAATTTCTCTCTAAACGGACAGTCCTGAGTTTCAAAGGCTATGTTTCTAAATGCCTCCTGGCCAGACAAGCACACAGCGTAATTATTCTGAGCCTAAGTTACTCCTTCGTAAGGGTTCTTGTGACCCAACAAACAGAAAGCACGCAAACTAGGTGTAAAAGGATCACCCAGTGACCAGCCACATGATGAGCTTGGACACTGTCATTTGCAGCCATCCACAAAGTTATGAAAAGTCTGGGAAAGAAAGAAGGTACAGCAGCCACAGGGGAGCTGTGCCCACTGTAAACACCACGGGAATGTAAACACAGTGCAGCATAAATGCTGTGGGTGTTGGCAGAATGCAGCTCTGCTGCTGGGGGACCAGCTTGCCAGCACTGCAAAACTTGTTCCTTTCCCATCTCCCAGCCTCCCCCAAACCCTTTCAATTCAATCTCAAACTGCAATGATCATTAAAAACAATGAGTACGTCTGGCGCAAGCAAACGTGCCTTGACTATCAACGATCCATTAAGTACCTGGCACTGGATCCATAATATGGGATTCTGACATGGAAAGAAAAGCTTTAGAGCTCATTCAAAAGTACGAGGTTTACATATAAAAGACTTAAAAGGTGTGTATTTGTCTAACAAGTAAGAGAAGGCTAAGTCCTTTGTGGTGATGTTGATGGTTTCATCCCCTGCTTAAGCTAATTTTCCTGTTTAGATACCACCTTTTCCAAATCACAGATAAATTAAGTCAACTTTAGTTAATGTGGTAATGATTTGTAGTGAGTGGCAGAAATTCCCCTGTAATTATGCATGAATTGATGTGTGATTTTCTAATAAGCTTAAGTGAAGAAATCATCATTTTGTGATAAATGCTTTATTTCTTAAAATGCTTGTAACACATTTCTAATAAATTTAATCAAGCAACTCGCACTCATGTAACATTTACAATTATTAAGTGTGCAGTCTTTTACACTGCCTTATCGCTTTGGCTGATTGCTGTGTGTTAAAGTTTAGCATTTCATAAACACGGTTATAACAACCATTATGTTATTTTTGCTCAGAACCATGAATTATTTCCATTTGAAGTTAATTTACATTCTGTACAAGCTTTGTGTCTCAAAGGCAAAATTCTTTTGCCATTTACAAATAGATGTACGCATTAAGAAATGAAATTAAGTGCTTTTACCTTCCTGGACACACCTTGTCCTTCAATGTGTCATGAAAGGGACAGCAAAGTCTCACTATAGTAAGCCTATTACTGGATTCCAAATTTAAAAGAATTCCCAGAGTAAAACTGCTTCACCCCGCTAAAACATCCTTAATCAGCCACCCCCCAAATCCTGCCAACTCTCCTGCATTGAAAATCAGTACATATTCAACCTGGTGGCAGAGCTGCATTTCCATGGATGCTGGAGATTCAGAAAGCCTTCTAAAATTACCTGAAGGCACCTTATTTTATGGTCTCTTTGCTAGGAATTTTAGCTCAGTCCTTTCCTCCTACAGCAAGCTGATACAGGGAATAGATGACCTAAGGGGAGTCAGAGTTCTAGAGATTTCTGTGAGTTGCCCCATCTTTAAAGACTGGAAGTTGGATCCTTCCTGCAATTCCACACATTTAGGTGTTGGAACTTAGCTATCCCAAGTGTACCATATGGGTTAGCCACTTCCTAATAGAAGATCTGTCTGACCAAGGGGAGCCTCCAGCTCTGCTATGCTTCCTCACACTCTCTTCAACAATCTCTTATTAGAGCTTCTGAAGAAAAAGGTAAAAGAGGAAACCTTTCTCAGCATTCCACATCTGTAGGTAATTTTTTTTTTCATTTCTCACTACAAATGAAAACCTCATATAAAAAGAATATTAAACTTGAGATGTTGAAGGTGGCCAGTTTTAAATGCTGAATCAGTGTTAAGTGGTACCAGTAGTAAATCTCAAACAATTTCCTTACAAAAGTGCTGTCCCTAGAGCCAGAAAATGTATTTCCAAGAACCAAACATTAGCACCTCAAAAGACAAGAAAAAAAATCTAACATTTCATATATGCATATACATGAATTTTTATTTTGATGAAAGGGTGGTCTGAAGCCATTTAAATTTCAATTGACATGAAGAATATGGTCTAAAAATAAACACATCCTGCTATCTCAAGAACAGTAAGAAGGAGGCTTGGAATAACTACTTGAGCACTTGAGTACTCTGGAACACATAATTAATGCATAATTATCAATGAATACATTGATTTTGGTTTGAACTTACTAACTTACCAGTGAACCCAAGTTCCAATGGTCTACATCCAAAAGGACTTTATTTGATGATCAATTCCCTTAAAATACATAGAAGAATTGTAGTACAAGCATATCTTAGCAAGTTTCTCTCTTAAGAACCTCTATATTACAGCTGTGAATAAATCCATTTAAATTATAATCTTTCTTTCTATCTTCCCACCTGTTCTCATATAAGGTCAAAAAGGTGAGTGACAGTAACAAAATGAAATCCTCTTCCTTGAGCAGGTATTCATTCCTCCCTCATCCTCACAGGCATTTTTCAAGTTTTTTCCCTCCACTGGTATGAAGTTCAATCACAGAAGTCACAATCAAGCTTCAGACTACTCTGTTCTGCCAAGACATTATTGCCAAATTTTGTCCTCCCACAGCCTGAAAGTATTTCACAGCCTAATTCAGATGATTTAATCATCCTCCTTCAAATATCCAAAATCCTCCTCATCTCAGTTACATTCCCTGATTGTGTATTTCTTAGTTTTTAATGTTACAATCAATAACACTGCCAAAGATTAAAAAAAAAAAATACTGTGGTCATGTAAGGCTGGAATTTTGAAAGGAGGAAGATACTGAACTTCCACTGGATTCTAATGGGAGTCAGACTTCCATTTGTTTTATATGCCTCTGAATATCTCAGGTCTAGCATACCAAATATTTAGCATGGGAAAGACAGAAGGAAGCAAAAGGTTTGGAAAATGCAGGAACACTGGTTCTCCTCAGAAGAAGATTAAAATAACTGTCAGTTAACTTAAATGCTCAGGCTTCAGCAAAACCAAACATCTCCTGACTTGATTCACTTTAGGACTCAGTGCATAGTCTTAATTCCACTGCTTGCTCACAACAAAATACAAGAGTTCTGGTTTAAAGTTAACAAAGCTTCAATTTATTGAACCTCAAATGTCAAAATTTACATTATTTTCCTGCAGATGTGTGTGCTATTCCAACTGGCTCACACTTAAATGTTACCAAAAAAGCCCATCAAAAAAGCAAACAATATGTGTACTGTTTTATTAAAAGCTGTTAAAATCTACTTTTCTGTTGAAAAATTCTTCTGAATAAAGTCACGTACATTTTCTCCTTTGAAAGATCTATTTAGTATAAAAAGAAGTAATGCATTTGGAAGTATGTGTGGACAGAGTGTTGCAGTTTTCCTTTCTGAGGAAGCAAATAAATACTCACTATTGGTCACTTCAGTAAGAAGCACTCAGTATACTTACACATTTTTAAATCCAGACTAAGTCAGAGATTCTCTCTTAAAAACACTGTGTTTCATTCCTGTCTACAGAAAGGTCCCATCTCTGGAATTGTTTAAATGGTACTTTATCAGGATTTTTATTCTATATGAATCTAGAGGTAATATTTCTGTAATCCTGTATCCTGTATATGAGATCAGTTACAACATGGTAACTGATCTGGAATGGTTAGTGACCATTACATATTTCAATGTAAAAACCATTTTGAAAGGTAAAAGACTCTAAAATCACCAGGAAATTGTAATATTAGCATCGTGCTTTCTCAGCCTATACTCACATTCTGTAGTAAAATGAAAACATTGCACTCATCTGATCTGTATCTCAGGTTAATTTATCAATAATATTTCACAATTTTATCTGGCCATCAACATTTTATGAATGTTATTTGCACTTTCCACTGAACTGCAAAAATAATGAACAATATAAATTCTAATTTTTATGTTTCACTGAAGCACTGAATAGTCAAACTTAAGCCAAAACATCTCTACAATGAACAAAGAAAGATGTACAATAAGACCATTTTTAGAAACTACTGTTGAGCTACACACTTTGTTATAAACTTAGATTAGTTTCGTAAGATGAAAATGAAGTTTGTTCTTCCTCCTTTCTACAATCTGTACTGATACCTGTACACAATCTGTCAGGCACTAAGATACACTTACACACATTGTTTACTGTTTACCTAGTAACACTGGCTAACTAATTTTGGAATAGTGCTATCCATCATGTCCAGCAGACAGTGACAATAATAGACATGTCACTTGAGGAAAAATCCTTGCAAATTCTGCCAAAATAAGGAGAGCAAATTGAGGAGTAGTGCAGCCATGAAGTGTTCTCTAATTGACTGGCACCATCAGTCAAAGAGGGCAGTGAACACTCCTACAAAGAGGTATAAGCCATAGACATTGCAGCACACAGCTGTTCTCTACAGCTCCAGCTCAAGAAAGTGTTTTGGTACGTAACTAAATCAAGTAAACTCTCAAGTATCTTTCAATACAGGTACCTTCCTTGTCAACTGTCTTGTCTGTATTGGCACATTCAATTTTAACTGTAAAAGAGGACAAACAGATCAACACTAAAATATTTCAGCAGTAGGCATGACATAAACCCAAATACGTTTTAATATGTTGTTAGCATTACCTGTGGCAGTGAGTGTTTTTATTTTAACTGAAAAATTTCACTTTATCTTGAACGATGTTGGCATAAACAAAATGCATGGAATGGATGAAATAGACAGAAAACAGGTAGACTATCCCCAAACCTATTTCTAAGAGTGGGAGGAGTTTCTTTGGATGAGTTAGTTGAGACTTTATACAAGTCACAGCTCCTAAAAAGTTAGTGGTATTAAATGAATAGTAAATAGCACAGTTTACCCCCCAAAATTACAAACCCACTCAGCATCTGCCCATGATATTTAGTTATTGGAACACTCTGAAGATTAATGAGCACACTGAAATGTACCTACCCCGCCTGTTTCAGTGCCACTTGTAGTCAAAATTACGGCATTAACTCACACGCTCTGCATCCCAGGAACTAGCAAGCAGTGCCAAAGAATCCCTGTTAAGTTATAATTACAAGATTTCTGTTTTGCCATCCACTTCAGGGGCAGACACATGTGATCTCTACATGCCAGCTCTTCAGTATTAGATGGAAACAGGATGGGATCGCTAATTAAAACTGGTTAAATAATGGAAAAATTTAAATATTTTTTATCAACTGCTCTCATTTTCCAGTGCACAATACCTGCTGTCTGCTCTAAAAAAAATCTATATGGTTTTGCAATTTAAGTTTTACTGAAAAAGAGGAAATATATTTCTAAGGAAATATACTTCTGTGTACCAAAATAAAATTTAAAAAAGATATCTCAGAGTAGGTGTGGTCCAGCATCAGATGAAGTATGGTTTAGCTAGTTTTTTTATACTTAGTCTTGTGTTTGTCATTTTACTTACTTGTGAAATTTTAAATAAATGCAGAATTATAAGGGGAATAACTTCCCAGCCTCATGCAGTAGTAGAAAGAAGGCTGATGGCAGTAACTTCTTTTTTCTTACATACTATAAAACCCTTGAGACATTCCTATTAATAATCACAGACAAATGCAGAGAAAAATAATAAAATAAAGACCTGTAAAGTTTTAGGAAGAAGGGAACTTATGAGTTGTGGAATTCATCTGGGTATGACACAGGTTGCTGCAGACATAAAGCCATTGAAAGTCCTTGCTTCAGGGTTCTGGAGTATAAAATATTCATGGTGTATAATTTTGCATAATTTGTTTAGCTACTGAAGCATGATTTAGTTCCTTGGTGCACAGATACAAAGAAAAGAACGAAGGAAAGAACAAAATATTTGACCAAAACTAAAGATTTGTTAGTATTCTCTTGTGTGGTGTATGAAAACATCCACATGCACACAAACTAGTCTTCAGAAACTACAAATAAACAAGTGTGTATGGATATAAATACCAAACCATCTTTAATGTGTTTGGTGTTAGGTTCTCAAGCTCTTGTTCATTTACTGAAGACACTGACTTCCCCCCAGCCACATGCTGTACTCTCAGAAATATATCTGAGCTGAGCACAAACTTCAGATTCAGAGAGGATCTTCTGTATTCACCAGCTCTAGGCTACTTCCTACTGGCTCAAATGCTCTGTATAAAAAGAACAGACATAGCTATGAAGAACCCAAGTGGTGTTGTGGATAGGGTATTCAAAAGTATTGGTATTGCAGCCTGATTTCCCTTTGAGCTAAATCTAATGCAAAAGGAACTCTACAATTCAGAACACAAGTTACACACTTTACTGGATTTGCGAAATCAAGCGCAAATGCAGGAGTGCCCATGATAAATCCACACCCTAACAGTGACTCTGCACCAAAGTCCCAGTGACTAAATTCAAAAGGACACCACAATGTAACAGCAGGTGCTCCTTCCTCTTTAACCAGTCTTGCTTGTTTTCACATTTTTACTCAGTTGCATAATAAAACCAACTGGCCTACACTTCCAGAGCTCAGACTGAAAAATACAACAAAGAACACACAGGGAAGGGAAAGAGTGGCAACAAGGTAATGAGAGTCCATGTTAAACTTTCTTTTACTGAATTTGTGTGTTCTGCTTTCCAAAAATTAATTATTTGAAATAGGTAATTAAAAACTGTAAATTTTTTTCCATATACAGAGTCAAAAAGATTACGGACAACATTGCTGTGAATCAGTCTGTTAATTGCTATTTCAGCATATATGTATGCACTCCCTTGGAAACACCTAAATAAACATCTGGATAGAAAGTTATTAGAAGGACTTTTAAGATAAATATTTTGGGAGATTGATTTTCCACTGTTACAATACTTTTACAACCATCTATAAATCATAACAGACTTTATACTTTTAAACAGCAGTTACATTTCTCTTCTTTCCTCTCTTACTCCAAACACATTTCACTGGGAGTTTGGCGTAATCAAGAGCTTTTGGATCAGGATGCTACCAAATATGATGTGCAAATAAAACTACAAACAGGAACATGAATTACATCTTAAGGAAAAACTCTCAAAAGTTAATAAGAAAGCTAGGCTCTCCATTTCTCTAAAAAAATAGATCAAACAGAACATTTACCTATATGTAGACCTTCTCAGCTATCCCATCTTAGGTCTTATGAAACTTGCATGGAAAAATATAGATGAAACACAGATTGACAGGTGTATTGCTCTGCTCTTTCACTTTAGCCACTGATTAGCCATGGAGGCCACAGAGAGCTGCTCTTCTCTGTCCCAGGACAACAGAGCCCAACAATGGGGAAAAGAAAGAATTAAAATCCTCATGAAAAAGGCAACATGCATCTGCTTTTGAAAAATGCTTTGTTGAATTCTGATGACTTTTTATATGGGAAATAAATTCTATATATTTCTTTGCAATCCAAGTTTCCTTACATAAAGAATGCTGTTTCTGTCCACAATACCAGTTTCAACACAACCAGTATGTCATAATCTGTGAGGCCAGATGAGGAGGAAAAAAATAACAATAATTGAAACAGGTTTTGACTTTACTGATGTGTCAAAAAACGTGAAACAGGAAACCATCTATTGAGTGCAACCCCAAACGAGCTTCTGCCCCGCTATTGCCAAAGAGAACACAATCTCCTGATGCAAAACTACTTTGCTACCATTTTTAATTCATGTACAGTTCAACAAGTATGTAAATCAGATAGGAAGGGAAGACAAAAAGAGTAAACGCACAACAGAAATTCCTTAACATTTTCTTCATAGTCCCTAAACAGCAGATCAGACTCCACCATTTCCAAGTAACTTCTTGTCAGTGCTGCCTTTGTACCTCAAGAAGCTCTGGGAGCAGGAATTAGTTGGGGTTGGTCCAGCAGAAGCAGCCTCTGCACTGCCTGCACTGAGCATCCGTTTGCGCAAGCAGAGAAGGGCAGCCCATAACATAACACTTATTTAAGGTCCTTTGGAAAGTCACGTCACCATTGCTGAGTGTTTCCATACCTCAGGCTATACAAAGACAAGTTATGTCCTGCTGATTTCAAACTCTACCATTTTGTTTTATTTCACTGGGATGGGCAGGCTGGGAGTCACCCAAGACAATGAACGTAGCCATAGCCCTTCTTCATGGTAAACACATAATTTCCCCAGTGATCCAGTAAGCAATAACAAGAAGTTATGTGTAGTACATATAGTGTTTCTATTCCCCTGGGTTTAATATTGCTCACAGTAAAATTGATTTTCTGGAATCTTGCAATAAACCTCATCAAAGTAAATGAAACCCACGCTGGTTTTTTATAAAGTGATTGGATTTGGTGTGATAAATTAACCCTCACCGTCAGAGAGACTCCCAATAATGCACTTGCTCAATTAAACTCCTCCAGACTCTGTTTAGATTTTAATTTTTCTATAGGACTTATTTAACTCACTCAAAGCTTCCAACTTAATGCTTGCAGAAAGGATAGCAGCTGAAAACCATTCTCTCTCTTCTCAGACTAAATAGATCAACACGATTTATACTTGCTGAGCACTTGCTTGACACTATTCTCAAATCTATTAAAAAAAAAAAACCACTGATAGCTACTCATATGCTGTGGGAACAAGCAGTAGGAAAAATTTACTTTCTGCTTACTAAGAGTTCCTAATCAAACACCAGAAACTGAGAAGGATTTAATAATTTTAAACTTTTGTACACATATGAAATCAGCTTTTCTAAAAGATGCTAGGATGTTAATGGATATCCTGCAGAAACCTACAGAAGCTTGGCTCACACTGCACTATCACTTTCCAGTAAATGATTTAAATCTAAAATAACCACCTAGATTTACCTAGTCTTTTTCCAGTATTTCAGTTATTCCACTGTTCATCTGCCATTTCAGCAGGAGTAAAATGTACCAAAAAAAAAAAAGAAAATTTCAAAGTGACCTTCCCTAATGTTCCTCAACAGCCTCCAGTTACTTCATCAAATAAAAAAGTGTCTGATGTCTATTCACAGCTACTGGGCAATATGTATGAAAACTATTTTTGTTGTCATATTTATTCCTGGTTAAATGAAAAAATTATTCATTTAACCAGGAGTAAAACCTCTGAGATTTTTTTTCTCATTTCCCAGACTGTCTGGGGAAAACATGCTGCAGTAAACAATCATGCCCTATTTTATTCCTACTTAAATGAATTATCATAATAATAATTACTAACAAAAACATCTGGTTTCTGCTCAGCAGACGGCAAATTCTTTGACACATTCCTTGCATTTCTCCTTCTTCTTAGTCTCCAGGCTGAGGGTCTCAGGCTTTTTTTAGACCAGTATACATGCCAACCACACAGCATGCCTGATGGTACAGATTTATAGAGAGACTCCTGATGACTATGAAATGCTTCCTCTGTTTTTTCTGCCTCCGGAAAATTATGCCTTTGTAATAATATCTTCTCCTTAGTGCATTTCCCTGCTTTTTATACAGATGACATTTGCATGTAAACAAGTTCTTGCTGTTTTTCTTCACTACTAAACAACAGCCAGGAGAAGTAAGGCTCCCTTTGACATCATATTGGCCTGTTACTTTAGAATGATCCTAATGTCACTATTTAAGGTTTTGAATTAGAAAATACGGCTAAGCAAAAGAAGCAATTTAACTTTCAATTTAACTAATTTCTACTATACAGAGTGGTATTATTTTTTGTGGAAAAGAGAAAGAAAAAATCAAATCAACTAATTTATCAATATGAGACTTTGAACACTAATATTAAGTACATTAACAGTACCAGATTTTGCATTTCTATAATGCCTTTTATCAGGTGTTCTTCAATCATGGTTCCTTGACCTGCTCTGCCTGCACTGAGTAGCGCTGAAATGGAAAAGAGAGCTCAAACAGCAGCCATAGTCCAAGCAGCACAGAAGCATGAAATAGTAGGGGATGGGAAGAGGACCACATGAAGAGAAATACTACCTGCTGCCATGATCTCTGCATACTTTTTCTCAAGGTACCAGGGAAAGTAACGCCCCTGAGAGTCTCACTGGATTTTAAGGTGTGATATGCATGAAGAAGCCTAGACAGGATCCAAAAAAGGTTAAGAAACCATCAGACAAGAAAGAGCTTAACATATCACCTAGGAGCCATGAGATTTAAAATGCAAATCCCAACTTTGGGGAGCCATTCAGCATCTCTGGCCACTGGTGTTATGCAAAGCTTCTCAAAAGGAGCAGGCAGCTCTAGTGTGGGGACAGGCATTTACTTTCACGGTGTGGCTGCAGCCCAGTCTGTTCTGAACAAGCTCTGCATGCAGCATGGCCTTTTCCAAGAGACTCTGCCTGGGCAGCTGCTGGCATTTCACCTTCATTTAATGGCCACATTTCTCACCTTTCATCTTTGCCAAGCCCTTAGCCTGAGGAGGTGCCTTTTCCCGAGCAGAGCAGGTGGGCATGGTGCCCCCAGCCATGGTGGGGGCACACAGATGACACTGCCCCCGTGGTGTTAAAGGCCCTGGGGTGTTAAATTGCCCAGAGCTGTCTCAGGGCTGCTCTGCACTGAAGGCTCTGTGCTGGTGGACACGTTTCAGCTGAGCAGCAGCCCCGAGCTCCCTCAGCACTACCACGGTACATCAGGTCACCAACCTCATGTCCTTGCCAGAGGGACTCCCATGCCAGAAGCACAAAGGGGATTTGCCAGAGCTCGGCTTGCAAACAATTTATTAATACCAAGCAATTTTCGGATCTCAAAGTGTTTGAAAAAGTAAATAAATATTAGTCGCATTTCATAAATGGAAATGAGAAGCACTGAGACATTCAATAATATGTAAAGAGCCAGAGCAGAGTTCAGGGGTCTGGACTTCTCTATCTGACCACTCCTGCAATGGTCTCCTTTATGCTTTTCAAATAATCTATTTATAGAGGCCATTGGTCTGCTGACCAATTCCTGCTGGGCTCAACGATGTAAATATTTGGTTTGGGTTCCCCATGATCCTGCCCTGCAATCTGTGTGGTGTCACTCACAAAAAATGGCTTAGTGCTATATGCGCTGATATAATCAGTATCATCTGTTTTCTGTTTGAACCACAGATGCTTTACCTTTCTTTCACCTAAATTTAAATTAATCAAAGCTGCCCATTATATGTTAGATTTGAAAGTTAATAATTATTAGCTCAAGTCTATAAAATCTCTCTTACAGGAAAGAAGCAACTAAAATTAAGAATGTATTCACTTAATAATAAAAGGCCTACACTAACACATGGATCAATATATTTAAATGCTTTCAGCAAATGACTATAAATCTTATTAACATATTTTACATTCTTTATATCTTTTATATAACCTCCTGTGAACTTTCAAGGTTATCTCCTTGTCACTTTTTCAAATGTTCTAACACTGAAAAGTTATTTTCAACCTACCATTAAACATTTAAGAAACAAACAACCCATACCCTTCCAAACACAAAATACTACCAGAATTCTACCATGTAAGAACATTTTTAAACCCATGAAGGAAATATGAGAGAATTGTTATCTGTTATTTCTAATGTTAATGGACTTGAATATATTTACAGCTTACAATATGTGACCAAGAAATTATGTTCTTGTGACATTGTATTTGATGTGAATCTTTACCTAGAGAATAACCTTGGGTCCTGAGTATGAGCCAGCTGATTGATATCTGACTGAAGGTTTGTATTAATAGGAAAAAGTATGAAATATTTTTCTATTAAAGAAAAATGCTAAGCATACGAAAATCATAACTTTTAAACTCTGATTAATTTAATTCTATTCTGGTTTAAGACCTTAATCTGCAGACCATAGTAATACAAATAACCTCATGGATTCAACTGCATATGAATGTCAAGGCTTTAGTATGAAATTATCTGTTCCAAGAAGAAATTAAAAGCAAGTAGAAATAGTCTTCATGATCCTAAATGAGAAATTAATAAGAGCCAAACATGAATTTCAGAGGGAAACAACTTAGGATTTATCCTTGCCAATACCAGCATCAGATTGCTTTCATTTTCCAAAGGAAATTTAAAAAAAAAACCACCATATTTTTAATTGCTGTTATGGTATATATCCATTTTACTGTGTTGTCTTTCACACAGACAGGACAAAGAGTTCTCTGTTGAGTGGTTTGATTTTTCTACTGCATTTCATAGATACAATTCCAGTAGCAGTGACTTTAAAAAAAAAAAAAAAGTAATTTTATAGCATTCCCAGATACCTCAAAAATCTATTTCAGTGACTAAGCTTGGGGGCCAAAACCTGTACTCAGGTATGTATGTCAATAACACCAGGTACACCTGAGAGTATTCATTGCATTCATCAGTGCTTAGATCTGGCATCTTGGTCCATTCACCATTCATGTTATTGCATGGAGTGTACCTGTCAAAATACAGGGTTCCTCACAGCAGCTTGCACACTTCATAAAATTTCTACAGAAAGTCTTCATAGAGATGACAGGGAGGAGATAGAAGAAAATCAGGGAAGACAGCAGTGCTATTGTGACATTTGCTTAGAATCCATGTGAGAAAAGCAAAAACAAACAAACAAAAGCTCCTTCTGGATGCAGATATTAGTATGCACAGGCTAAGGTTGCAATAACTTCACCTACATTTTTGTTGCGCTCTTGCATTCCCTTAGAAAGGACTGCCGGTTCTTCTGTTGTAAAAACTCGGAACCCTGTGCATCTCAGCTTCTGTGAGAGCTGGAGACAACCACAGCATCCATGTGGTATGGCAACAGATATTTCATCTCAACAAAGCACACAACTGAGAGTGCGATACTAGGAAATTTGCAAAGACCTTCACTTTCTCATTCTAATCCCATGATAAAATTAGATTCAATTAGGGAACATAAATATCCAATAGCAACAGACACTACTTTTAAATCATATAATGAATAAAAAACATGAAAGATGGAGGCCAGAGATGAGTCAAGCCCAATTGACCTAAAAAAAGATTACTCCAATTGTAACTCGTCTCTAAATAGCAATTGTTGAACCTCCACATTTTCTAATAATGCACTTCTGTACACAAAGCATTTTCTTCCTTACTGGCATCACCAGAGCACTCAGTATTGTTGAATATTGAACTGCTTCTATTTATATGCCTAAGCATCGATTTAGGAGCCTATTTTAAGCATCTCAGTCTGAAAAGGTTTCCATTTTCTCCATAAGAAAGGACTGAAAGCAGTATTAGGGCACTCTATCCAGATGCCCACTCACTCTCTATCTTCCCCTCTTCCCTCAAAAGTTTCTTTGATTTCCAGATTTGTGTGAAGCATTCAACATTTACTCTAAGAGCATAGAACAGAAAGGTTAAGAGGCTGGCAGTGGAGGGACCATCTCCTTCTCATACACAGAGGAGAGACAGGCTAAGTTCTGAGGTGCAGACTGCTGGTTTTGTTCTCTCTCTGGTCAGTCATGGGCTGCTCCTTCTGAGGAAGCTGAGGCTGCCCAGTTACACAAGCAGGGAGGACACACAACTGCTCTGTGACGAGCTGGGCTGGGCAGGCAGGGGGACTCTTTTCTGGTCCAAGGGCTGGTTAAGGCAACAGCCCTGAAGGCTAATAGCAAGTAGATGCTTTAATGAGCCTTGGACATAGTACTTCCTGTGAGGAAATCAAGCACAACATTTGGGGAAGAATTATGAAAGTGAGACGTTAAAAAAAAAAA
>WBNO01003475.1:0-29322 GCA_013400575.1 Peucedramus taeniatus | reverse complement strand
ATTCGAAGTCCACTCCTTTCTTCCACCGCAGTCTATTCCTGCCTCACCCGCCAAGGTGAGAGCCTGAGCTGCCCTCCTGCCCCTCGGAGATCGGGAGAGGTTCCCCACAGCTGTGTGTGCACAGCCAGCCGGGACCCCCGAAGGGACTCGCAGAGGGGCATTTACAACATATAAATACATATAAAATTTAAAGTAGGAAAGTTTGGAATACAGATAGCAACACACGGATGTAGGGAAGTTTAGATAATGGAAAGACCAGAACAGGTGAAACTGGAGTAAAGGTGGCATAAGGCAGCACAGCTGACTGGCTAATAGACCAATGGACTTCTAACTGGGTTACAATGGAGGAAGGTTTCTCAGACCCAAAAANAAAAAAAAAAAAAAAAAATAGGTTGATAGTGACCTCAACTTCACTGGGAGGTGGAGGGCACATCTCTTTAAAAACAGAGACTCAAGGGGAGAGGAGTCCCCTCGGTGAAAAAGAATAGATGTTCTTCTGTCCTCAGACAAGGGCAAGACA
Organism: Peucedramus taeniatus; assembly: GCA_013400575.1. NCBI lineage: Eukaryota > Metazoa > Chordata > Aves > Passeriformes > Fringillidae > Peucedramus > Peucedramus taeniatus. The sequence continues at coordinate 28,802 of WBNO01003475.1, read as the reverse complement.
GAAAACCTGCCCACAGAAGGGGCTTTGCTTCACATGCTGAAGGAAAAGGCATCTCTGGGAATGCAGAACAAGCCCCGGGTTGCACTGCAGTGCCATCACTCTCCAGTGGAAGAACCATACCCATCTGTCAGCAATGGTGAAGACAAACCCAAGCAATAAATGTCAGAGCTCATTTGTTACCAAACCCACAGCAGCAGTCCCAAGCACCTGTGACTGCAGCATGGGCCTGGTTCTTACCTACACAGCAAGGGGATAATGGAAACATTAATCACACTGAAGAATATCTGCATTCACTAGGAAACTTATAACTAGGTAAAATGCATGAGCTTAAAAGAACCTTCTTCTGATGTGATTGCAGTGTGGAACAAGATTTTTAGTGACTTTCAGAGCATAACTCCTTCTTGAGATTCTTCCATTCTTTCAAAGAGAGTTGGTAGTACAAAGGGACAAGAAAATTGATTAAAGTGTCTTGCCAGGAGACACCTACATGGACTAGGAAAACGGTGTTGCCTAATCAAGAAATTCAAATAATGAACCTGATTAATTAGTTTTTAAAATTCATTGTAAGGCTAATTCTAAAAACAATTTACTGGTTATTTTGAGAGAAGTCTGCCTGATTACCTTCTAGGGAAGATATCTGTACTTGAATCATGTGATACACTAACTTTGAATTAGAAAATATTTCTAAATATATAAATAAATCACAAATATCCTCCCTGCAATTGCTCTGACAGAGATTCCAGCAACTTTTTTCAAATGTCTGCAGCAGGGAAGATACAAACTCTTCCCTCTCCCCTTCTCTTTCTTTCATCTGTAATTTCAGCAGCTCCTGCCCAGACCAGGTAAGATACTGAACTGGACTGTCCTATTTGGCAGTCACTGTCCCAGCTCATCACAGAATAAATCCTTTATTTAGACCGAAATTTCTGACAATCTTATCAAGAAACCTTGTCTTATGCATGCCTCATTTTCTCCAACACCAATCTTCTACATCACTGCTTTCTCTTCCTCTGTTTTCCCTCTTTACCCATTATTCCTCTGCTTCCAGAGGGTACCTACCCTTCCACTAAACTAGACTCTTCTGCCTCCTACTTACACAAATTTTCCCACAACATCTTTTCCAGACCCATCAAACCACCCCAGGCCTCACTGTCCTTTTTAATTCAGCTTTATGACCTGGCCTACAGTTCACCAGCTGCTCCGCCCCTCTAAAGCTGCCTCATTCCCAAGTATTTAAACCAAATGTCTGCCTTCTCCTCTTTCCCTCGGTATTTTATTGATGTCAGAGTAGGTCTCCATCTCCTGACATTATGTGAAAGCTCTTTACCAAGAGAGTAGTGAAGATCTAGATGAGGGTCAAAAAAATGTGTGACCCCTATCCTAAATGCAAATGCTCAAAGGAAACTGTGCCCAGCTTGATTCAGCAAAATACTTAGGGGAAATAATTGATGCCCTGAACAGAAAACATATCCACATTGATCTCGATTATGTCTAACACAGAAAGAGGTTAACAACTAACAATATCCCTTACTCTGGGATTCATTATAATGTCAAAAGAGCTGGCATTTCTGGGACAATGGATGTATTAGTGTGACACATACTGCTACACAAAAAAGGAGGTGGATTGCCAGCACCAAAATGCAGGAGATCGTCTGCATTTTTAATACACTGAACAATACAGGGGGTCATGTTTTTTTCACTTTTTACTGTGGGATTATCAACTTGAATCTCTAAGAATGAGAACATCTCCTGGAAAGAAGACCTTATCTGTCATCTTGGGAATTGACATAAACTGCCAGTGAATTCATCTGTGTCTGCTAGAGCATGCTCAAATCATCACAGGATCAGAACTTTACCTACGTAAAAATAAACAAATACAAATAAAGCATCTCCTCGAGTCTCCTGACTTGGTTTATCAAATTCACAGCTGTATGGTTCCAGATGAAGAAGTAGAGATACTAGTTTTCTTATTAATTTTTCTATTTCAGTAAATGTGGAAGACTGAAGATTGTAACTTATCTGAAGATAGAGGACAGGAGGGAGGAGAAAGTAGAAGGATAACATACCAATGAAATGTTGACAGTTTTCTACTTTTTGCCAATTGTTGCAAAAATGACAGACAGTAATTTTTATGAAATGTATAATTCACAGCAAAATTGCCTAGATAACTGAGTTAAAAATGCTTTGTCTTTCCTAACAACATTATGCAGCAATCAGTAAAACCCAAAGTACATAATACAAACTGAAAATGCAAGAAAACAAATCTTTTCTTTTCCCCTAAGTTAACAATTTTCTGAGACCAAATAAAGTTCTTGGCTTTCTTTCAAACCTTCACAGCTTCTAATCAATAGTTTAGTCATACGATGAAAAATGTTGTATCCATATTCTTCACCACTGACATTTGCTAACTGTCTCCAAGGTCGCATTGATTGTCAGTTGTTCAGTTTACCCAACTTCTGTTTTGAGCCAAATAATATGATCTTTGTTTCATTAATATTTAATAGTAATTTAGATTGTGCCAGATGATCTTAAAGCTCATTTAAATCAGCTTGAAGATAATATTAAGCTTTCTTCCAGTATAATCTATTACCATAAATGATTGTGTCATCTGCATATAAATGGTGAGTTGAATATGATAATGAAGTGCAAAGATTATCAATATAGAATGACAAATGCATCTGACTTAAAATAAATCCTTCAGGGACCCATTTATTGTCTTTTTAGTGGTAAAAGATGCATTGTTTCACTTCAAGTATTCTACAGAAAACATAAAGGATTTGGATCATGAGTTATAATATTTATCCTCTGTGAAAAAAGAAAATTAAAATTCCAAATTATAAAAGATTCTCTTCTCAAGTGTGGCAATTACAGATTGTAAAGATCTGTATAGTTTATGTGCTTTCATACATCAGTCTTTGGTCAATTATTAGTTTTTTTGTTTGTTTGTTTGTTTGTGTTTTTTTTTTTTGTTTGTTTGTTTTTTTTGTTTTGAAAGAGCAATTACAACAAAGAATGTGTTTTTATTTAGACCCGGTTTATTCCACGTTTGTTTTTCACTAGCGGGTCATTTAAATTAGTTCATTTCAATTACTGTTAAATGCCTTGCCCATTAAAGAAAAGTACCTGAATGCAGAGACCCAAAACTGTTTCCTCTAAAAACAACATCTGTGAGGGCTGCAGGGAAGCCCTGTTTGGCAATAAGGCTGCATTTAAATAATTAAATTGCCAAATTCTCCAGACTCACGGGTTTAATCAAAATGAGTGGACAATTTCAGGGTCAAAAGGAGCTATTACAACAGTAAGAAATACTAATAAATACATTAAAAATTGTTAAAAAACAGTTGAAGAGACTGTAAGTGCATTTACCAGAAGATATTGTCTAAGGACATTATATAAAGCAGTCATGACATGACAATGAGGAAAATACAGCGAGGTGAAAGGTACTAGTGAAACTCACACTCAGTGAGAGCTGGAAGAACAGATACAGTGGATCTGCCAACCCTCTCTTTTGCTTTGCAGTCCAAATCTTCCCACTCAAAATTTCAGGTGTTTTGATACCACAGTGACCTTAATATTTGTAAAACTTTACATATTTGAACTAATCATTTAGCTTGGATGGAAGTACTTATGGAAAAAGATCCAATTTGGTCTCCTCGCATCTTAGCTCAAAAGCTCTCAGCGTTTGTTCTGGCAGATTCATCTGTTGCAATAAATTGGTCATAAACAAATCTGGACTAGAAAGTGGAAGTTTTACTTATTCAAGAATAAATTCTGGAAAAGCCTTGTAAATGTGATCTTGGGAGTAAGAAATGTGGGAAGCAAGACCAAGTTACAGAAAGGACTGTAAATTAAACTAAGAGAACTCCTGAACCCAGAAAATGATTTCTGCAGTGTGGTCTCTAAGGAATCCAATCCTCAAGCATATGCAAAGAGTTTTGACAGCAGTGAACAGGACTTCTGTGTGTGTGCACCACACTTAGGGATAGTTTCTGGTCCTTGGGTGGACCAAAAAAGAATTTTCTTTTCTTTCCTTAGTCTATCATTTGCTTCTGGAAATTGGATGACACAAAAACCAGGATGTAAACAGACTACAGCTGTGTTTCTAGTGATGCAAAATTCTCAGATGAATGGTGTCCTGCTCACACACAAAGGATTAAGCTATTCATCCGATTTAGGATCAGGAGGACATCTGTTCTCCAAGCCAGATTAGCAGGGATCAGAGGGGTTTTATTTGTCCTAACAGTAATTTAGAACATGATCAGCTTCTTGGGATCACACAGAAGTTAATTTTATAAATATTTTGCTAGTGAACAGACCTGGAAGACTAGAAATATCCTCCACTCCTGCTTTCTGCATGTGACATGGTGCAGCTTTTAGATTTTTACTGCAGTTCTAAATTTCTCTTAAGTGTTGAGAATTATGAAATCTGGTGTTACAGGATGATTTATGGATGTTTCTGAACTAGTATCTATGGTATGTTTGTCTGCCAGAACAAGCCAGGAAGGGTTCAGTTGCCCAGATGCTGCCTGCTGATCCTGCATTCCTACTCACCTACGCATACGTACGTGGAGTACAGTGTGCTCAAATAAACTCCCTGTTATGCCAGAGATGTCCAAGGTACAGGAAGTAATATCAAGCCACCTTTATAAATCAGATCCTACCGGAAAACTTCCCACACATACACCCCATAAATTATAAGGCTACGTAAACGTCAACAGTAACTCTATTGTATAGTAGATATAAAAGCATGAGCACAGACAGATTGTTCTCTTTGTAGGGGACAAAGGGTGCACAGTCCAATGTAGAGAGATGGTTTTTCAGTCCTTATCGCTTTTTCTGTACCAATTTTTTCTGATTAAAAATTTGAATGCAGCTCAACGTCAGCTGGAGCGCAAAGCAGTATGAAAATGATGAATGATTATGGAAAGGTTCTTGCAAAGTACAGCTATTTATTCTTTGACTGAGATTTGGCATTAATGATTGATTTTTAGTCTTTTTTGCATGTAGAGTTGTAGCATTTTGCTTCATTCAGGTTGTTCCCTCAAGAATCAGCTAGGACGCTGATGATAACTTTGAGGAAAAAAGTCACCAAACAACTAGAATTTGTTTAAGCTCATAATGTAAAAGATTTTGATGGTACAAACTGCAGAAAGGTCAAACCTTAAATTAGTAAATTTATCTTTCAAATTTAAAAAAGCCTCTCACTCCTGAAATTACAGTATTAGCTCTTAAAAGAGAAAATACAACCAAGCGAGCTTTTCTTTTGTTGGTTTCAAGCTCAAATCCACACTACCTGGGTAGATACTATAATTGCTGTCATCTCATGGATACCTGGTGTCTCCCTAAATCAGTTCAGTAAATCTCACCTCAAACTCACCACAATCCTTTGCAGTGAATTACAGGATGTACAAGCAACAAAAAACCCACGTGGATCCTGAAAGTCCACACTACTTACTAACCTTATGTTAGTGAGAAGGAAGGACTGTTCCTTTTTGGGAGCTGGTAAACATGCCTCCACCACACAGTTAATCCAGGCTCCTGCTCAAGCACCTGTAATCCACAAAGGTAACCCACTGACACAAGTTACAAGCAATTTATAAGTCCATACTGACTTTCACAGGCTGGAACTTAGTGTCACAGCTCAGACTCAGAGGTGAGTAACATACAGTGAGAGTGAAAGGGGAGCTGGAGATGATGAGGAGGGGAAACACTTCAGTGTCCTTGATCTTCCTGCCCCATCTCCTGCAATACTTAAGGAATGAGGTGATGAAAAATACACACAAGATAGATTTCTAACAGATAGGTAAGAGAACAGCAACTTTTTTCAACTGCCATCACCATCACATCTAACCGTGAGGGAAGGAGGATTTTAGTAGTTGTGTTTCCTGTAGCACCAATAACTATGACCAAGAAATCAAGGAGGTCAGAGAAGACAGTATTTCATTAATCAAGGTGGGTAAAGAGGAGGACTTGAACAAAAGTTGCAGTTCTCTGAACAACATGAAAAAAGCCTGATTCTCATGGTAGTGGTCTGGAGACACATTAAAATTCAGAACCAATCTAGATGGCAAGGACAGGAAAAAGGAAGAGCTGGAGGCAATTTGCAGGCTACAAAAGCTCCAGTGACAAAAGGTTAGAGGTACTGGGACAGTCTACTAATCTGCCCATCAATGTACAGCTTCTATTTAATGCTCTGTATATCTTTTGTACTTTGATACTCAGCAAATCAGTATGGATTAGAAGTACTTTGTGGGGGAAAACTTGACCATGGTGGAGAGGGCAAAGCTGGGCCATGAGCTGAAATGGCCTTACTCTAACAGGCCACAGCTTTAGTCACTGACCTTAGTGACCACCTTCAGCACTCAGAAAGTCAGAACTCACAGCATTACAGAAAAAGTAAGAAAAATATGTAAATTGGTTTAAACAAAAGTGTGTACTACAAAGGGTTTGACACTTACAGGTGCAACAGGGTCTGCAAAAGAAGTGAAGGCAGATGCTCAGCTGGTTAGAGCTCAGTGCTAAAAATTGCAAGACTGCGGATTCAATCCCTCTATGGGCCATTCACTTAAGAGCTGGACTTGATAATTCTTGTGGGTCCCTTCCAACTTTCAGAATATTCTACAATTCTGTGACATTCTGCACTCTCTTAAAACACTGTCCAGAACTTAGAAGACCTTCAAGAAATGAAAGAATATCAAGGAGAGAATTCTTTTTTTCAGCTATTACTACTCATATGTCAGCAGTTCGCTCATGCTCTCTCTGTGTGACACAGATCTTTTTGTCTTGCACCTATCTGAGCAGAGCTGAATAGAAAGCAGACATCGTCAGTGTCCTTTTCCCTCCATTTCCCAGAGAAGAGTTCTTGCAGAGGTGAAACTAGGGATGGTGCTTGAATGCTGCCAAAGCTCATTTTTACTTTAGATATAAAGAGGATCATCTGGGGCTATGGGCCATGCAACTGAGAAAGAAAAAGGGACAAAGGACTGCAGAAAAAACACCTACAGTTTTCATATGTACTAACCTAGTCCCACTGCTACAGAAACACAGGTCTACCTCACAAAACAGGGTCAGGAAGGAAAGACTTCTGTGGCTTAAATTTAAGTGGCTGCTAAATGAAATGCAGATAGTATCACTGAAAGAAGGCAAAATGTGTTCTTGAACCTCCATTGACTTGTTCTATTCCAAATTGTCTACAACAGGTGGCAGATCCTAGATGCAATGTATTTTGTACCTTGCAACAGCTGTGAAGAGGATACTGACTGAAATGTTAAAGAGATACTGCTTGTTGCAACTGTCTCACATGACCACGAGCAGTTCCAGAATTCAAAATATTTCCTTGTTCTGAAGTTAAATTGGGCTACTGTGGCATTCATTCTGCAATTTAATACTCAGAGGCTACGAGAGACAAACCGATAGAAGGGAATGGGAGTAGAAACCTGCAACACTTTCCACATTTTGATACATTTTTATACAATATTAGTACAGGACCAGGTAAAGCACTTTTTAATATTTCAGACTTCAGGGGCCAGTTCTTCAGCTAGTGCAAGGTGCTGTAGTTCTGTAGACTTCAGCTATGATTATTCACATTAGTCAACAGTTGCTATACACACCCTGTGTAGTCCCATACTTACAGCTTCATCCAAACCAAATTATAATGGCCAAATTAGAAATCTAGTTAAAATTTCTGTTAACTGACTTTCAAAGTAGAAGTCAAAACAGCTGAGTAACACCAGGTTAGACTATCTAAAACTACAGGGTTTTTTTCCCTAAATAATCAGGGGGAAATCAAAAGGAGGAAACAAGTGAATGAATGAATGATTGAATCAGTGAGCTTCATTTAGAGGCCTTCACAGAACCATCTCTTTTTGTGCAATTTGACCATCATATATATATATTTTCTCAGAATAATACTGAAGACTATCCACAGAAATGCACCAGTTCATTATTGTCATCAGAAAACAACACAACATATATGGCATCTTAGAGAAGACCATAAATACACATTACAGTAACTCCCTTTTTGTCTATATAAAGCTCTTCCAAATGCAAGGACCCAGAACCATAAGAGCTCAGGGATTTTGTGTTGTCCTTTTTTGTGTGCATGTGTGTGTTAAATAAGCATTCTAAATCTGTTTTTTGCTATTGGTAATTAAATTTTAAGAATCAATACATACTTTCGAGAATATAAAGTTAATTTAAAATACAGGACTATGTGTATATATAACAGTTTATCTGACTTCTATATTACAAATAAGTCTGGGCATCTGTTCTAGTATCCATTAATGTTCAATATAACTGTTTTCAGAGATTAAACATCCTACAACTTGATAAATTAAATACACTTATTACATTGTATCTATATAAGATGCATGATATCATGGTCTGTGCATAAAAGATCAATGGATGCTTCTTTATTAAATATTATTTTGAATACAATTATAATTAATAATTTAATTTAATCCACCTTAAATTGGAAATGTTTATTCACTACCCAGAAATCAATCTCTTTAAAAAATGTGTGGATTCCCATTTTGCTTCTACAACCACTTATTTTCCTACTTCACTCTAATATTGAAATAAATAGATTTTAGAAAGCCTTATAAGCAAAAAATGATTATACAGATATATAAAGATTTTTGTATACATAGATTTCACCTGTATATACATTTACTATTTCTTCATTGATACAGTATTTTTATCCTTCAAAAAGATACTTAACAACTTTTCCTCAATGAAAAATGAGCAAAAGTGAAGGAAACCATTGAACTTTAGTCCTGTCAGCTATAGTACAGTGGCAGTCAGAGAATCAGTGGTAAACAGGGAAAGACTATGGGCTAAATTGTGGCCACATGGTCTTCATGAAACTCAACTCTAATAAATTTGAAGCAGACTCCCTGAAATCATAGGAGCTGCCAGTAGCATCTGTTGGCTCTGCCTCCATTTGATTTAAGTAATGTGCTTGTTAGCACAGTTTTGCTGCAGCCTATGTTGTCCAGGCATCTTTAGACTTCCAGCAAACATTAGCACACAAGCAGCCAGGGGGACTCCAAAGCTTCAGCTCACAGCCCGTGGACCACACATGGTCTGCAATGCACACATGCCTGGAGCCCTGTTAACAGCATCCCGGTCTGCCATGGAACTGGTGCCTGTCCTTGGGCAGGGTCTGCTCTCCTCTCTTCATTCCAGAGGGATGCCACCACAGCAGTTCTGACACCACTGTCTTGTTATACTGCCATTAAAACCTGGACCTGACTTGTGGTCTCCTCACAAACACCTTGCTCAGGTACCCTCTCCTGGGAAGAAGGGTCCATGTTCTCCCAGTCACCACAATGCGCGTTCCCAAGGGGAAGGCCCCCAACACAGCTGGGAGAGAACATCGTGGGCATTATCAGTTTGCAATAAAAGTGGAAACAGAACAGTGGTCACGGCAGATAACAGGTTACAGATTATTTGTTTTCATCCTATGTACTTCTACTTTATATCCACTATGGTCCAGTTAACAAGCCCCTTGAAGAATCTTGATGTGCAAATGGCCTTCAAGTACTTAAACCAGTACTTGCCCTTTTCCAAACAATCCAACTCCTCACTGATAAGGTCCCCTTACCTCTGCAGCAAAACAGGACCAATTTCAAAATCTGTGAAACACCCCTTTGAAGAGACCTTTAAAGTAGCCTTGTTGATTTATTGGTTGGGCTCAGATCTCAAAGTTCCTCCATTTAGTAAGCTTTTCTTCAAAGTGCTCCTGTTGCATTTACTGAATTATTTCATTTATGTGTTTAGATAAACTATTAAAATATTAGAGAAAACATACAGCAGTTCCATTAAAATGACACATCAGATTCAATTTTAATGTCTACTAATAACCTCTAACATTTTATCAATAGTGCATCATCAGTTTTGCACTTAGGCTACCATTCAAAAAATCTTTACAGTATCCAGACATTCCACAACTCTCTAACCACACATAGTTTGCAACAAGAGCTTCACCATAGCAGGGTGCTTTGGGAAGCACTCTGCAGAGGTGCTGCAGCCATTACAGCTGTGTCACCAGCACATTTGACCTGACCCAAATTAAGGGCCCCATCCTGATGTAGGATCCTTTCACACATCCCTTGTATATATGTTACTGAAAAATGAGTAATACAGAGCTCTTCTTGTACCAGCAATAAGGAATTCTCAGGGGAATTGAGAATCCTTGCTCCTACAGGTTGTTTTTTTTTTTTCCAGTATAATTTACTGGAGGCTGAAAGCTGGCTACCCTAGAAGGTGATTGTGCTTAGCATCTTGAACCTTCAGAACCTCCAGCCATAAAATGAGAATAAAGCTATTTCCCTAATTCATGGGAATGTGAAAATCAAAACTGCAAGGCATCCAACTCACAAGGTGACAGGGATAACAAACATTCTATAGAGAGCTGCATGAAAAAATAATTTTGACAAATAAAATAGTTTGGTTTGGCACTCCCTGGCTACTCACAAATGTTCACTGAAAAAAGTGAAGAAGCCAAGAACCCCAAAGTTTTAACAGGCCTAATTGTATTTACTTCAGGCTCTTACTCCCCTAGCTGGGAGCCCATTCAGGATGCTGGCTGATCTTACATGCAGTAAAAGATACGCTACAGGACAGTAAGTGGAATTACAGATTAGAGTATCAGCTTCTGAGTTCTCTATTGTTAAGTGGGTTTAAAAGTGAACTTTATTGTTAGGTGGTTTTAAGGTGGGTTTTTCTGTGTCTAATTTCTGAACTATTACACACATGTACATTCTTCTAAAACTGACAAGTAACTTGGTTCACTTGTGAAACTGAAATGTAACCTTTAATTTTACAGCCTATACTTTAGAAAATTATGCCTTTGAGTGGCTGAGACTTTTGGAAGGTGGGAGTGGTACACTAACCACATAAGAAGTGGAATGCCACAAGATAATTCTTTGTGCTGTGTATAATGAGTCAGGAATACAGTTATGAAAAGCACATAACTCACTCTTTCATCAACATGCAGACTCTTTCCTAAAGCTATTCTCATCTTCTGCAGCCACTGGTAAAATGTATAGACATAAACTCAGATCCAGTATAAACAAATGAAATGTAAATGTCAGTGTGGTTGAAGCTACCTCCCTTAGAGCTGATTTTGCCACAGGATTAGGCTAAATGTAAATAAGAGGGAAAGTACAGCACTTTGAAAGAAACATATCAATTTAAATAAAATAAGGCTACTTATTTTATCTCACAAATCATGATCCAAATAAGATTACCTGGATTTCTGGGAAATAAGCCCTTAAGAGCAATGAGTATTTGCCTTTTGTGACACTTGAACATCTTTGGACTAACTTGCTGCCCACGATTTGCAACTCAACTCAACAACAGCCTGCTGCTGAGCTCTTGTGGCCTGTCCCTTTGGTGTCTGGTTTACCTTGCTAAACAGAGCATCCCCAGAAGCAGATCTCCCTGGGAGCATAGACAAGTAGATACAGGATGACTGCCAGCCTCCTACGTTCTAGGGATACTTAATCCAGTCTCTGTAAGCGTGTACATGGACACTCTCCCCCTCCCCAGACACCACACCCTGCAACAGCTGAATGAACAAGTCTTAACTCTGCTGTAACTTGTCCAGCATGTTCGGGTTTGTAGCCTCCATTTGACTTAAACAAGGTTTAGTTCTGATTAAACCTGTCACAGCTGGTTTGCTTCCCAAACAAGACAAAAAAATTATTGAAGCACCTCACTGGTGTTTTCTAAAACTTCAAAGACAATCTTGAACAAGCAGGACAAGTTTACATAGCTGTAAGTATTATTGCATTAATATAATCTTTCTATCTTCAGGAATAAAATACATAAGAACCATTATTTATAGTATGTGGTGGTGCTAGATTTTTTTAAATCACAGAAAACTTTGTTATTAATAGCATGTTTTCCCTGAAATTAGCATAAGCACCCTTTTCCTTTAAAAATCTGGGCTAAGTAAGAGCCTGTACCAAACTCCTTTTAGGTCTGGGTCTCAGCTCTTTAGGAATTTTTATTTGTGATTCTTGAAATATCTTTCAGCCTGACCCTTTTTCCTAGAATCTTTTCTGGGAAATATACACAAAAAGAGTTTTCCAAATAGACCATTCCATTTTGATTCTATTGTTATATACTGAACTCAATACTGTCCAAAATACAGGTTTTTTGTGGGAGGTGTGGTTACAGATGGGCATTCTGGGCCATGGATTGGTCTAGCTTGCTTTGACCCACTGATGACAGACCAGGCACACCTCAGTTCCTTTCACAGGCTGACAGTGTAAAGATGGCCTTTGAACAGAGGCTTCTGCAGCATCAGATGAAATGAGACTTGTGATTATTTCTAAAGAAATTGTTTTATATAGGATATTATAAACAGTAATAATATTTATATTTAAAGAGCTAAGGTTCCAAATTACAAGATACCCGTCTGGTCAGTATATACTTTGTAACTTCACAGCAATACAAGGGATGTTTTCTGAGTGCATATAAGCCACAATTAGAGCTTCACATTGCAATATTCATATTGAAGCCTATGACAGTTATCACACAACACACTACCAGGAGCTGACAGCTCTGACACTGGTAATACGGAGCCATCAGCATCAACAGAACAATATCTTCTTTTTTGATACTAGTTTAAGGCAAGAGTATTACAATTATACAAGGAGAAGGCTTGTATAATTGCAACAAATAAGCAAATTGCTTGTACAGTATGCAACAAAAAGAAGGCTCAGTGCAAGCACCAGAGTGAGACAGTGTTTGGCAAGATCCATGAGGCTGAAGGAACTGCTGGCACTGGGGAGTGAGCCTGCAGTACCCATCTTTCTTCTCTCAGTGTGAGGCAGCACTGGACATGAATGAACGAACACAAGACCCATCCAGCAGGCAATAATAAAATAAGGAGTGAAATCAAATCAAAGAAAGACTGCAAACATTTTATCCCATTCCCCTAAGCACTTGATTGTTAAAGCTGCTGTGATTGCCTTAGGCAAAGTTTGACCCACTGACTGTCCTGAAATCAAATACAGTGGTACATTTTTGAAAAGTACAACCTCTATCCACACGTCTCAGACATTTTTCAGGGACATTTAGTTCAAGTAAACTGCCATGGAATAAGCACAATTACATTTTCTTCTTCTACATTACCCTGCAACTCAGTCACATTCTGGTTTAAACTTTTGACTCACTTAATTTTTATGCTGGTTGTTCATTTTATAATCCAGTTGTTATATGTTTCATTCTCTTTACTTATTTCCTTTTGCAATCATCCTAGGATAGGGACTAATTATTTTAATAGCTCTCATTACATCATGTTGGTGCATTAGCTTTTCTTTTTTAAATGGAGTTACATTTATACAACCTCTTTAGTTTTTTTTATTCTCACTCAACCACATGCAAAATGGCAAACTCCCATATGAGTTATAGAAATAAACAGTGCTTTTAGCAAACTTTTCAACAACGAATCAGGAGAATGGGAATGAGAATGATCACAGGGTTGGAAAGACTCATGCCCAAGGAATTAAAAGGATAGTAAATACTGCAACATCAGTGCATCTAAGTACCCTAAGTAGGCTTTAAAATTAACAAATGCTTGAAAACAGGACCACTCTAAAATTACTTTATCAAATATACAAGCTTGAGAAGGATGTGTGGAAACACCTTATGGTAACAGCAAATGTTAAAAAACAAAGAAAAATAACCCCTGTGTGTATGCATACACATCTGCATGTATAATCATCTAACTCCTCCTCCTCTCCAAAGTGAGCAATTTTGATGATCAAACAGGTTTTCTCTTACCCACATCATTGCTGCTTGCACAGCCCTGATTATTATTAGTCCCTTATGCAAATGGCATGTGAAGCCTCGGGAGGAGAAGCGTCTTGGAAACGGGAAGGAAGTTCCTTGAGAAAATATCAGGAGATGAAGAGAGGTGACCAGATTCTTGGACATAACAGATATTTGCACTGCTGGCAGAGCTTACAGACCTCCTCTGTCATGTGGATCCATTTGTTGATGCCTGTGCCTGCATCTGTCACAGACACGCACCTCTCATTCAGGGAAAAAAGGGTCCCAGGTTCCCCTGTCAACCCCACCCCATATTTGCTCACCCTCTTCAAGGCAAACAAACCAAGCCAATGCAGCCTCAAGGAGGAATGCAGATTGGTAGGGACCCATGAAAGTCTCTGCTCAGCCCTCTGCTCCAAGCAGGGCTACCCCAAAATGGCACAGGATCTTTTCCCATGAAGTCTTGAGGGTCTCCAGAGATTGGTTTTCTGCAGCCGCGATTGCAACAGCCTCACTCAGGGCTTATCCACATTCTTGGGAAACTTTTTTTTTCCCCAATTCCCAGACAACTCTGCCCTTGCTCCAACTTGTTGGCTCCTGTCCTTTTCCTCTATGCACCTCTGAGAAGAGTCTGTCTTCTCTGTGGCTCCTGGCAGGTATTTGAAGGGAAAAATTCCATTCCCCCTGCCTGCTCTTTCCTTTCCTGCACCACCCTTGGGCCCTGCTCTGGATTTTCTCCAAGCTGTCAAGAGCGGTCTTGCTCCAGGAGGTCCCAAATCTGGACACACAGAGTTCTAGGTGAAGCCTGACGAGCTCCTGAGCCGAGGGCCCCCGTCCTTTCCCTGTGCTTGGCAGCCACACTGGTGCTCAGGACGTGGTTGGCCTCCAGCACAGCAAGGATCCCCTCCTGTCCCTGTTCTCCCTCTCCTGCTGGGCCCCAGCCCCGTCCCTGCAGGGCTGCCTCTGCCTGCAGCCCCAGCCTGTGCCTTGAGCATCCTGGGCTTTCTGGCAGGTGACCCTGGAGCCAGCAGGGGCTTCTGAGTGACAGGGAGTGACCAGAGGCAGCAGTCCCTCTGCAGAGCTGGGGCCTTCCCGCAGCCACCAGCTCCCTCCAAGTCGGTGTCACCTGAGAAGCTCCTCAGGGCAGGTCCTTTTGTCCTGTTGATCAGGTTGTTGCTGCAGATGTGAAACAATGGCAGCCCCAAAAGTGACTCATGCCAAGAATGCCAGGCGTAGTGAGCCTGCAGCTAAAGTATGATAGTACTGCTGGAATTTTAAGCCTCATACTTGAGCCTTTTTTTTTGCCCATTTTGTAATTCTGTAATTCATATTTCCTAAAGTTGACTACAGGGATACTACAATAGGCAGCACTGAACACCTTGCTAAAATAAATCCACTGTTCTTCCCTCATTAACAGAGCCAGCCTTTTCTACACAGAAGGCATTCATGTTGATCACCTTCAGTTTGTGCTTCAAAATCTGCATTGTTTCCTGCCCCCTTCTTATCCTCCACATGCCTGGAAATAGTGTCTATGACAAAATTTTCAGGGCTAAGGCGATGTAAGACTGTATAACCTGTAGTTTGCCTGATGTCTTTTTTTGAAAAAGAGTGCACCATTTCATTCTTTCCAGTCAACAGAAACCTCCCCAGATTGCCACCTCTCAGGATAAGAACTAAGCTTTACAATGTCATGTGCCAGCTTCATCAGCATCCTTAGATGCAATCTGTCCTATCTGATGGATTTTATACATCCAATTGTACTTAACACAGTCCTTAACTTGGTCTTTCCCACCATGGATAAAAACTGTCTTCCCAAAAATCTCCATTGCTAGGTGCAATCTAGAGATCTGGGAGGCCTGTACACGCTTAGCTGCTGTAAATACACACTCACACTCAGACACTACATGCAGAGCACTCAGTCAAATGACAGCTATATATATATAAACCTGCCTACCTGTCAGTCCTAGTATACTATACAATTAAATACAGCAAGAGACTTCATTAAAATTGCTTACAGTACATGAGAAGCCCTTGCCAGTCCAAGGATACTGGCCTAAAGGAGCATTGATCACCTGAGAACAGAAAGATATGCCTACAACCCATCTGACACCAAATGATTTCATACTTAGCTATTAATAAATTCAATATGGTATTTCATAGGAGGCACTGCTAATAGTGAATGCTTGCAATGAACTTATTGTCCAGTCAGTGCATCTCACACTGAGGAAATGAAACCAGATTTGGGCATCTGCCAGTAGAAATTTCAGTTTGTGCCTTTTTCTTGTTTTCCAAACTCTGTTATCCTGCATGTGTGCTGTGTTTGAAGCATGTTGACACTCCCTGTCTTGATGCAGCTGGCACCCCAGATCAATTCCTGGATGCCCAACTTGAAAGCGCTTGAAAGGAAAACCACAGGGTTGGCTCTCAAGCTTGCTGGATTTTGGCTGGCCCAGCATAGCTTCATCCCAGCAGAGTTCCTTTATTTTTTTATCTCTTTTCTAAAAACCGTGGACATTTGCTAATATCCTGTATACTAATTAGATTTTCCAGTAGTTATCACAACATCAACATCATAATTTAATACATCATTTCCTAAGAAGCACTCTGAACTTTGAAAGCAGCCCTTTTTTTTGATTCCTACGGTTTAGTCCAATCTACCTCCAACACTCAACTTCCTTTTGATCCTCCCCTGCAGAGGTGGCCAGAGTAGCATTACTGCATGTTGGTGATTCTGACCAGCAACTGAAAACACTGTCAGCACTCAGACTTTATGTGGCTTTTGTTCTAGTTCCTCACAAGCTAGTTTGGATTAAGGCACAGCCCACTGCATATACAGAAAGATTAAAAGATTCCCAGTTTTTGTACAGCTCAGCCAAAGAAACAAACGACCACCACTCCCTGCAGGAGCCACAGCTTTATTGAAGATGCGGTTTCCAGCACCAATTCTGCAAACAAACTCTGTGGCAGTCAAATATCTCCTGCTAAAAGCAGTTGATGAGCTTAGGCTGTTGCCATCCCTTACATGCAGCAGCTCTGACATGGGTGTGCAAACTAAAGCCCTGCTTTCCCCACCGAGGGGAACAGACTCCCATACTTCTGATGTGTAAAGACAATAATATCCTGCTCTATCTCAACACCAAGTATAACAGTGGCAACAGCACTTCTGAAGCCCCCTCTCACTGTTTGTCTGCTCTCCAGAGAGCCCCTCTTTAGATGCCAAGGTATACTAAAGTCCTGTGCCTGAAGCTTCATGTCAGTTCACAGTATTAATGAAGCCATTAGGGATTTTCATTTTAGAGAATGCTTTATGATTTTGATACCTGATCAGCTTCTAATCAGGTAAATCTAATGTGAGGAAAAATTTAAAAAGATGTTCTCTCTCACTGTTCTCACTGTTCATTTTGTCTGCATGTGGTCATGCAGGGTAGTTTTATCTTTACTTAAATGCTAATAAAAAGAGACAGTTCCACATTATGAATATCTCCTCATTCTTCACGCACAGCCAACATTTTTACATATTCATAGCCAACTTGAAGGCAAACATAAGGACCTGGCTACTAACATTTTTCATTAAGAGATGAGTGAGCATCCTTCTCCCCTTATTGTTAAGTTTTGTCAGGATTTAAAGGACCCTGAGTTAAGATGAACCATTTGTCACTACTGTGTCACTACAGGAGAAAAACCTGCTTGCTACATTGAAATACCTAATGGCACTTTTCATTAATATTGAGTCCTTTGTATTCACCTCTCTCTGGTTCTGGCAATTCCCTATGACCACTGCATAAGGTTTCATTATGATACTTATCCTTGAGAAGCACTTTCATTTGCCATAGAAATGACTGGAAAGATAACGTTGTTGTTCAGTAGTGGGTTCTTCTCTCCCATCCCCTTCCTACTCCTTTTATTTAATTTAAGGAAAACAATAAGAGAGACTTAACTCCACTTCTTTTTCCCTCTTTCAGAGACGATGAAAATAAGATAAAAAACCTGTCAGGTCTGTCACTGAAATTTCAGTTTATTTATTATGGAATAACATTGTTTTTTCAAGGGAGCATGCTATTCAGCTTTTCCTGTCATCATTATATACTACGAGGGAGGGAGGATTACCTGATTTTGATCAATAAATTCTTTTGTGACAATAAATGTGAAAATTTCAGGACAACAATTTGTAAACAACCTACTGACTGGCTTATTTTTCCCCTAAAAGGACCTCTGTGCACTACTGCCATGGCTGATCAGAGAATTTCGAGAAGAGATAATAAAGAATCCTGACAACCATTTGGACATCTCTTCTTTCCTCCCCCCACCCCACATCTCTCTTTGCCTTTTCCTGTCTAAAAAAAGTCCTCTTTCCCTTGGCTGTATTTTACATCGTGCTTTTTCTTTTCTTATCTGCCCCTTATTCTTTGTCCCCCTCCCCCACAAGAGCTTGGGGGCCTTCCTCCCTCCCACACTGTGAATACCATTACCCTAGGGACATCAGGAAATTTTTCAGATGTAAACAAAAGCATAAATCCCTTTGCTTGTCTTTTCCTACTTTATTCTCTTCTCTATTTCCCTACCCCCCACTTCATAAGTACTTTTGTATGTTTAGCCACCTGCAGAGATTGAGGGTGGGAGACATGAAATCAGAAGCAAACAAAACCTCTGCTTGCTTCAGCTTAGTCATTAATAGCACCATTAGCTTATTGAACTCCAGGATATATCATGTCACAGTTCGTGATTCAGGGTCTCTCAATTGCTCTTGCATTGTTTATATCCTGAGTCAGAGTCTTTCAGATAATTTAGGCTTAATCATTCTTCTGCAACAACAGTCTTACAGGTGCCATTTAATCAAATCTATCAGTTATGCTCTGAGGCATCTTGAGGTTTCAGAGGAATCACCAGACACTGCCTTAGCATTTATTTACTCACAGGAGTAAAAATGTTCTTTGTGCTTCAGCTTAGTGAAAAGGCTAAATGCCAAGGAGGCTGAGTGAACTGAGTATCTGTATCTGTTATGTCAGTGTAGGAACAGGGAGCTCGACCAGAGAGCAGAAATATGGGAACAAGGAAAGAACCCTGACCTCAAACAGCAGCATGAACCAACCACTCTGAGTTAGCGCACACATTTTGTTTGGCTTTCTTCTCTGACCGATCCAATGAAGACAGAAAACCAAGTACTTATTAAAACTGTAAACAACAGAAAAAATATCCTTATTCCAATGTGTTCCTAAAGTATCTGTCACCTGAATGCTTTTGAGAAGTGTCTTACAACATGGATGTATTTATTCTTATGCTCCCCCTTGTTCTTTAATTGAAAACCTCAACAGCCTGAACTTGAGTTCATGTGTGACCTACAAGTCTACCTATTGCCACTTCAGTCTTGCAAAGTTATCAAAGCAAAATACTGGGGAAATGGTCTAAGAGCCCTTGCTGCAGGGAAGAGCTGTGCCCTTATTTCAGCTTTGTTTTCAGAGAATTAAGAATACAAGGGGAGGTTCCAATCATTCAGTACAAACAGGGGTTTTGAGGTTTTTGGTTGTTTGTTTGTTGTGGTTTTTTTCAAACATGCAGTCTTACTGTTGTTTTGTTGTAGGAAATATTACATTTAAGCACAGGTTGGCAAGGAAACCAGGCTCTAATGTGTTGTCTGCCAATTCAGACACACAATCAACATAGATATACATGTATCCTGTACAGCCCAAAAGAATAAAACCGGAGAAAATTTAATCTTCCATTGTTATTTATGAAAATGGTACTTAAGCATTATTTCCTGCTTTTGATTGGATGGAGGAGTATCAGAAATAACCTGGCTCCTGGCAAAACTAGGAAATTTATTTAATTTAGATGAGAATTAATAATTTCCCAAATCTAATTCATATCACTCAAACACTTTAAAAAAAAATTGTTCAAATCCAATTCCTCCACAGTCTCACCCAACTGACAACTTTTAGAGAAGTACTATTAAGCAAACAACATCCTTTTTCATACTCGTCATATATTACAGCAGGATGAGAAGCTTGTTCCCAAGAAAAGAATTTCTCAAGCTTTGTAGAACAAAATGTTCTACTTCTAAATCACATGAAACCTACAGGCAGCTAAACAATTTAATCCACTTCTATTTGCAAATTTCTCTAAAGCATAGAGTACTATTAGTCTTTGGATTATGGATAGGGAAACAAACACAAAAATAATTGAGCTTCCCAATGTTATTGCAGCAAAACAAAGAACAGAACTAATAAAAGTAACAACTACGTATCTGGAGCCTACAAACACCCTCTGAGTCCCCTAAAGGGTCTCCATGCTCCTGATTCATGTATAGTAAGCACGTGAAATAGTTTATGCAGTGTGTTACCCTCTAAGAGACAGTTCCCTTTTCACTTTTTAGAGAATCCTGTAGGTAATTGTTTCCTGCTCAATACTGTTGCCTGGTTCTTGGGAACTTCTCAGTAGCTGTCTGCCCTGGGATCTTCCCTATCACCCTTTGAATTACAACAGTCATCTGATTTGCTTTCAAACCTTGTATGATAGGCAAATATATTTGTATCATCCACTTCCTCCTTTAATGCTGCACTAAGCCTCAGGTCTGTTTATTATCCACCGCATCCTGAGGTACCAGACTACATTCAGTGTTCTTTTCCACAGTCCATCAAAGATATAAATTGACAACTTCCCCCAAATATAAATAACTAAAAGCATGCTGATGGCACAACTCTGTTCTCCAATGTTTGCTGCTTTTCACCTGGAGTCTGTTAGGTTGTAGCTTCTGTTCAAAAGCTGCTGCATTATTTTCTGTTCTCATACAGTCCCACCTTGCCAATGGACTCACTCAAGACAGTTGTCCACAACAGTAGCCAGGAGAAATCAAGTAAGTGAGAACGCTACCTTAAAGCAGAATTTCTTCAGGCTGAATCTATGATCCTTTAAAAAGCAGAGGAAACTGTTAGGGAGGGTGTCTGCTTCATGTACTCTCTAGATGCCATTGTTCTGCTGCTGTGCACTAAAAGATGTTCTTGGTTTCATGTTCTTTGTGTCCTGGAATGAATGAAAGCAAGCCAGCAGTGCTTTTTATCACTCCTAATCTAATTGGCCTTATCCTCTCTTTCACTTGCAGGTAGCTGACTATCACACACTAAGATGTTCCTAAGATGCACATCTCGACATTTTTTCTGGCATATTTCACTGCTTTTTTTTTNNNAAAGCTGTTTCTCTCTTCAGTAACAGAGCTAAGAGAGCAGTACTTCCCAAACAGTAATATGAGCACACAGTAGACCTCACAAATGTTTTCCAAAACAGGGTTTGCCACTTTTGCTTTCACCATGTATGCTTGAAAGGAACACGCGCATCATTATCTGAAGTGATGGAATGAAGTGGTTATGAAGTAATTGGTCTGGGGGGAAAATAAAAAATGCCATTTAGGAAACAGACAAGACACTACTTGTTTACACATCTGTTCAGAAACAAGCTTGCACTTGCTCATTTACACCACCAAACTTGACCCATTTCTTAGCAGTGCAGTTGAGCACAAGTAATTCAGCTACCTGACCAGCATGTTACTCACCATGAAAACAGTCATGACAGTGCCTGCCACTTTTGTTGGCCAACAGGTAACACTAGCAAGTAAACAGCACTCTCAATGTCTACCTTAACTGTGGTGGAAGTGATGCCTTAAATTTCTGTTAATTTCATAGGGTTTCAAGCACTGTTGAAAGCCTCATAACCATGAATTGTGTACATATCTATTCAGTGATGCTTTATGGCAAATATATATATATATATATGTGTGTGTGTGTATATATAAATACTCTTTAATTGTTTAATGCTTTAAATTAATAAAATGCACACTTTTTCCAAGATTCTAGACATTCTGTAATCTATCTGAAACCTGTAATCTAGCTTTAGAAAATGTAATAGTTTGAAATATTAGGTTCACAAGTGCATTTGTCACCATGCCAGAAACAACTTGGCCCATTAAAATCATGCCCATACATATCAAAGACACTGTCAAAGACTAGAATGACTCGAGCGAGATGCTGAAACATTGCAAGCAAAGTGAGAGTATGCTGTGTTCTGACTATCATTACAGAAATAAAACACTTCCTTCAGAAGGCAATGGCACTAACAGTAAAGAGGCTATGGAGAGGCATATCTGAGAAAACTTCATGAATAATAAGGATAGTAAAGTAAGGAATAAGTTGCTTAAACAGTTCTCAAATGCTTACAATATCATGCTACTTCCATAGGCAAATGCTCTTCAAGAATACTCAGACAAAGCTGAACATGCTATGGAGAAGAGAAAAAAAAAATCCAACCATCTCCAGCCTTTTCTGGGAAAAGTTCCAGTGTAACCAACATCAGCTCCTTGCCAGTTTATTCTGCCTGCCACTTACTCCTTATCCCCTGCTCCACCAGTCTCCAGTATGTGTACCTTCTTTTAGTGTTCATGCATCTCCAGTCTCATGCCCAACCTGCAGGCCATGTCTCTGTGTCCTTCTGAAGCCCTGAAGGTACCTGCTCCCAGCAGTGCCTTAAAACTGGGATAGGACTATGAGGAGGGGCAAAAAAAAAGTTAGAGGTAGGGAAGAGATACACTGCCGCTTCAACTTGGTTTTCTTTCAGACTGTGTCCCTTCATGACCTCCTGGTAGCACTGCCTTCCTCGGACAGTAGAGCCCAAGTAGATACTCAGCCCAAGCTAAAATGGAGGAATAACATTTTACTTTGCTCTGTCACATATCTTGGCTTTAGTTGGTGTTCCTCAGCAGGAAAAACTGATGGGCTAGCAATCTCTTAATATCCCATTCAGCCATATTTACATTATTCTCTTCTCCTGTGATTTACTAACAATGATTTAGATTTATAAAAACTGAAAAAGAGACCAAATGGAAGGAAAAATCCCTAAAATAGTTGTGTGGAGGAATTAAATAGAGGAAAAGGAATAAAATCTTTATTATAAAGAAACACAGTGGCCCAAACATTTAAACATGCCTGTTGATAATTTTCCTGGAATCCTGAATTTTCTAAGTGCTGAGTACTTTCATCTGCCAGTAAGCATTACCTTGGTACTTGCAAGTCCTGTCACTGAATACACTACTCTGAAAAACAAGACCTATTTCTTCTTTCCAGTGCCTGAAGTGACTGATGCGGATGCAGGTGTTTAATTTTAGGCACACAGACTTGAAAAATACAAGTGATTAGTTCCAGGGTTAGTTCCCAGATAGATTTACTATAGCTAGACAAAAATCCACAATCCATCTGCTTTACATTTTACTAGAAAAGTAGACAGGTAAGATAAAGGTGGTTAGTGAACTACTGGAGAGCCCTCATCCTACAAAACCACTATACTCTGGAACATCTCCCAGGTAACAGAAATTCTGGCTAAAATAACACAGTACTACTCTTGTCTTTCATAGTAATATGAGGCACTTTTAATAATTTCAGTATCACATGTGTGTATGAGAGCCTGGGCAGAATTAGAAAGAGCTGTGACCACTAGATTCCCATTAAAAAAAACTGTGGCTCCAGCCCCCTGTCTTTGATTGCTTAACAGGAAGGGGAATGGTTGCCCTTGCTTTGAACTATGCACCAGATCTGTGCTACTGGAAAACTCTCCCCTAAAAACTTTATTTCAGCCTTAGATTTAAGAGGTTCTTTTATGTTCTCTAGATGTAAGGATCTGACACATGCAGACCTTCTCCCTTCTAGAAACAGGCTTCAAGTGCTTTGAGATGCAGATTAACTTGGCAAAGTTAACAAGTGTGGTGCATCTTGCATACTGCTGTGCTATATTAATAACCAATAACAATTTACAGGCCTTCAATAGGGAAAACTCTGACAGATCAAGCAACCCTGAAGCATTTGAGTGTGAAACCAACTGAACCTGTCCATGACATCAAGATTATCTAGGGACTTGTCTGATTTATGAAAAACTTACCTGTTAGAAATAGAATCCCACCTTTTTATTCAGATATAACTTTACTCTTTGCTGCAGGGTGTCTGGCTTGTGTGCTCAGGAAATGAAAGGTGGAGCCCTGGTGCATTTGCCTGTGCTCCACAGGAGAACATTCTGAATGAAGAATCTCCTCTTGTGGAGCTTCTGTCGCTGACTCACTGATTCCAAAGTGCAATGGGAAGCTCTGGATGGGGTCAAATGCCAACTAGGAAAGCTTAATAGTCTATTTTATGGTGCTGTCTTTTCAGGGAAAAAAAAACCAAAACAAACAGGGGACATGAAGAGAAAGCAGCAATGACACAGGGAAGAAGCATGTTGAACTCTCTCAGCTTTGAAGAGAACATTTTTTTAACCCTCTTGAGGGAATGCTTACTTTTTCCATCCCATTTAATAAAACTGATCACAGAGAACTAATTTCTGCTAGGTAAATAGCAACTGGTACATCAATTTCCTGCCAGCAGCTGCAGTTTCAACAGTTTCAGTCTTTCATTCAAATGTGTGAATGCTTTGCTTAAATTGCACATTTCTCATTTAGTGTACCTTGAAAATACATGCTGTCACTCATTCAGTCTCTGAGAAGAGTTTGGCTGTGCTGTGGCTTGCATAAAGCAGCACTAGAGAGAATCACTCAAGCGGGTAAGAGGAGACATTAGAACACACACAGGTAGAGCTTGGGAAAATTTAAAAAAGCTTCTGCCTACAATTCTGGGTAGCAAATGAAGCACCCAAGAGCAGAAGCTCTAAATCAGCTCACCAAATCCATCTGATTTCTCTCAAGGGTTAAAGGCCAACAACTCATGTTAAAAATAAATTAATGCACAGACTCAAGGATCTTGAAAAGATAAAAGGTGTCTCTTAAAAAAAGTCCACACTGGAAGTCTTAAATATAGCAATGAATTAAAACCAATCCTCAGAAAATTCTATCTTGCTGGTCAGTTCCTGTAAGTAACGTTTCTTTTTGCCCCCAACTGCTCCATTATATTGACAGGAAGAAACTAGAATGCCATTTACTTAACCTAGCTAATATTTCTCATTTGTAATTCCCAGAATACCAGTTCTCCTCCCCTCCAGCCTGGGAGCCATGTGATTTTGTGTGTTCTTACCATGGCCTGCTCTGGGGATTCCAGACCTTCTCATGTACCATGCTGACATTTTGCAATCAGCCCTTTTTGGAGCTCAAGAACAAGTTACAAGAGAGAATATCTCTTGGATAAAACTAGAGCTTTTCAAAAATTCCCAAATGAGGATTTGTATGGGTTTGTTGTTTTTTCCCCCATCAGATAATACCTGCTTGTGGATATTTCATCTTTTTACAGTAGTAGTCAAATTGGAAAAAATATGCAGATTATGCTGCAAACCATTCTGTTTTCAAAATAGTTGCTCAAAAGAAAATAAAATTTTAAATTTAATTTACATTTGAGTTAAATTAAGCCTGGTTTCTCTATAATAACACTGTTTTAGGAAGGTGTTTCACAGACTTTCCCCCCAGAGTCACAATTCTTATTTTTGCTTTGAGACAAGACAGACTTTAAAGACACGAAACTTCTTACAAAATGAAAAATCCAGTTTCTGCACTTTCAGAATAAATCTAGTTGTTAAAAATATATTGTGTTTGCCTGCCCTTGTTCTTCTTTGATGCGTACTGTCAACATGTGTATCCACATTATGGCTGCAACATGATGCAAATCCTTGAAGCCAGGGACACTGTTAACCTACCAGTATTGATAGCTTATCTGAAGTCATGGTCCATTAAGCATGGAGTTTGTGATCCTATGAAAGGGAGTAGCAGTTAAAAAGTGAGCATATAATTAGACACATCACCATGACAAAACCCTTCAGTACACATCCTTTTCCTTTTTTTCTTTCTAACATGTTAACTAACATCGAAGTGTTTTTCTAACATGTAGATTTATACTGTTTCTGATTTCAAGCAGTACCCCAGCATTTACCTACCAGATGGCAGAGTTCCTGGGAATAAAAAAGACTGAAGATCTGATAATCTGACCTCCCAGAAGCAGCATCACTTCATGTTTCAGCAAGGGCACTGCATGCAATAGAAGTGTGAGTAGAGCTCACATGGCAGCTATGGGTGCGCTCTTCAAGGATGCCAACAGTGATGTTTCAATTCCAGCTGAGTAAGCAGGATGCTCCTTCCCAGCTACCTCACAATGTCTCTTCACACAGTTGGTCATCCAGGGAGAAACCCTCCATATTGGAGCAGATGGTTATTTAATCAGGTGGTAACAAACTCAAAATTAAAAGTCTTCCTAAAGCATCTTGCACTGCTAGTATGACCCAGACAATGTAAACCTCTCATGCTTCAAGCATGCAAAGTGGTCATGGATGGAGATGTGCAGCTCAGAAAACAAATGAAAACAGCCAAATCAGTAGTTTTTCTTAAGAGTAATTATATTTAGTGAGAAATCAGAATTATTTCTGGGTCTGATTTTGTTCTTACAAGAAAATTAAGAGAGTATGTGATTAGTGCCTCAATTAAGTTCACTTTCCCTGCTAGTATCTATCCAGACAGAGGCTTTCACAGGCCAACAGAAAAGGAAAATGTTTCTACAGATCCAAAGGTTCTTCCCATTATCAACATTAATGCCATGTTCACTATTAGCTCTGAAGCATATGAGATGAGGGGAAATGGAAAGTAAAGCATTCAAAATTCTGCCACTAGTAAGTAGAAATAATTTTTTTTAAAATGTATTTGAGGATGCTGGATAGAAGTAGTTGCCAAGTAGTTACTAAACTTCTACAGACACCTAAGTTTTGCAAATTAAATTAGTAATTCAGAATTAAGATGGATTAAAAGTACCATTCTGTAAAGATCAATTGCCTAGCCCCATTGCTTAGTCTTTCTAGTCATATGTTAACTGCTGCTATTAATTCACTAAACCTTAAAAAACCCTAACATATTCTAACATGTGAGTCAACAAACATCTACACAGGGAAATTAAAAACCCATGAGGCCAAACTAAAAAGGGAAAATGTTTCTACAGATTCAAAGATTCTTTCCACTAACAATGTTAATGTCAAGTTCAATACCATTGCTAAGACACACATTTTCTCTGTCCTCTCTATGGAATTTCCTTTGTGCATGTCAATGGGAAAGACCTTAGGAAAAAGTAAAATGTTTTTTTTCTTTCTTAATGAATGATGTTTGTTACTTCTGCAATGGGAGATGGGTGCTGCAGTGTTCTGTTACTCTAGGACAGTGGCATTGAGCTCACTAGAAGGAAATCCTGAAATGACTACAATTTTTCTCATTAGAAGAGGAACAGCTTCCATCACAAGAAATACATATTGGTAGTCAACTGGAAAAGCAGAAAGAAGATACTTGTGCTTACCAAACTCACACTGGCAGGCTTTTCTCCAGTGAGGCTATGTATTACTAGCAGGTGTTGCAGGACACAGCAAAGAATTTATCTTCAATAAAATTTGTCTTAACAACAACAATTTGGTGTACAGGTGCCCAAGCAACTACAAGAACCAAGTGAAAAAACAGATGCATCTTTTCAATGACAAAAATGAAAACCCTGAAAATCTTACTTTTCTCATAATATTCTTCATTTGCATGGAACAAAGAACTGCTGAATGTGTAGATGTGTGAAGAGGGGAAAGGGTTTTAATTTTCCAAAATTCCTAGCTGAGAAGTATTAACATGGTGTTACAAAAGCATTTAAAAATCTCTAAAAGACTGGACTGAACCACTCTGGAGAAAAATAAAATGTGGATATGAGTCTGACAACAAATTTTGGCAGCTGTCACAAACCTAGGTAAAGCCCTCATATTGCCTTCATAGCTGACATTGCTAAATACATCTTGCTGCACGTAACATAACCAAATCATAAAGCAAAAAGGTTTATTGTCAACAAAGCATTTTTTCCCCCAAAATGACATGCCATCATTAGCTTCCATGCTGCTAGCTTTGAATGATGTGTTACCTACTGTTCTAGCTACTGAGCAGAGAGAAAAATGGGAGAGAGAAAAGGTTCCCTACAGTTCCGAATTGATCCTAGTCTGCCCTGGCACATAGAAGGCAAATCTTTTCAGACATGAAAATTGATTCAAGCCTTTCAGACTTCAGTTTCAACCACCAGATGACTTCCACTTCGTCTGGAAGTCCCTTGGGCTGACTTAGAGGCTGAGGTGCCCATGTCTGCAGGAGATGGTTCCATTAGTAAGTGTCTCTTCAGTATTAAGAATGANTCAAGCTGTGTGTCTTGCCAGAGACTGCTGTTGGCAGGAGCAAAGGACTGATTCAAAACCTAGGGGCCTTTAATAAAGTTACAAAATTAAACTAAATACATACCAGAAATCCAAGAGGAAAAAACTCATCTGCTCTGGGCACTTAAATAAATGATTGTCTCATGCTACAACACTAAGTTGGAGTGTCAAACTAAACTGGTTGTTACAGACCTTTAATTCTCAAACACAGCACTACTTAGGATAAAAGAACTGGAAAATTCAGAGTACACATAAAAGTAAAGCCAGCCCATTTTCTTACAGTTCTTAGAATCATGGTGTTTTGATTTCTTTTTTCCACCGAACTTTCTACTAAATCACTTAGTGGAAAAATACCATTTTCTATTTCCCATTTCTTTCTTTGTGGCACACCCAGTCATGGCTTGCTGTCATCAGTAAAAAATTCCGCTGGCCAGTGGTACTGAACAGCAGCTTTACTTGATAGAGGGGAAATAAGTACCTGTCTTCTGCAAAAGAGTCTCAATCTAGCTTCAAGCCATAAAATAACATGCTATTTTTGCACTCTTTCCTCCAAACATAACATTGCCTTTCATATCATCCAGTCATGGGTTTGTCAAGCACAGAAGTCCTTTTCACTCTTTTGTCTTCTTCTACTGTTCACAAAAAGCCAAATATCTTTGTGATGAAGGATCTCACATTTGGCTGTATCCTGAGAGCTCTGTAATCTCTCACCAGCATCCTGGATTCAGGATGTCAGCTCTTACTGAACCATGAAGGCAGCTTAACAGCAAACTAGATTCTTCAAAATACTGTTTGCATATAAAACCCCCCCCCAAAAAATGAATGGGCTGCTTTTTCTCAACAATATATTTCTC
>WBNO01003473.1:36129-137820 GCA_013400575.1 Peucedramus taeniatus | reverse complement strand
AATAAATAAATAAATAAATAAGACAACTGCCAGGAGATATGTTTATTACAAGCAAGAGCCACTTGTAGCACTTAAAAATTAACATTTTGTACCCAGTTTTAGGAAGCATTAATTTCTATTTTTGCTTTTAGTATCATACTAATATTATAGTATCATACTATTTAAACACTTTGCTGTAGCCATCATTCAAAAACATGGCTATGAAGCCAGCAAAATAATTCCAGATAGAGATGTGCAGTGAAATGTCTTTCAAACAGACTTCTTCGGGCTCTCACTAAATTTATTTTCACTGTTTTCATTTCTACAAAACATAAATGAAACTTCCCCAGTTTCTAGCAAATAAGAACTTACAAATGTTTATGTTTTCCTGATGACAAGCGATAAAAACTGCTGAACCTTAAGCCACGTAAAGGGTTTGCTGAGCATTCATGAGACCTTGCTCACAAGAGACGCAGCACACTCCATACACAAGGGTATCTGCAGGAACAGCTATTCTTGGGTCAGTCACAGCTATTGCTTTTCAGTTTTGTGGGAGGAGAAAGAAGGGCTGGCACAATGAAAAAACAACCAGAAGTATGGGGATTGTTGAAGGAATTTTGAATGAAACAGATGGAATTTCTGAGTTTTTAGATTATGTGGTTTATTTTTCATATTTTCTACATAGGTGGGAAGGGTGAATTTGGCTCACATCTTTACAGTATGGTTCAGAAGCTTACAAGATTCCTAGTTATAAGACTTTATAAGGATTTATTGACTAATAAAACACTGCTAATAAGGATATTTATGTTTTTGACCTAATCCTTAAACATTTCATCTTATGGACTTACATTACAGTGTAAATTTTTTTTAGTTAATCATGTTATGATACATAAACCTACAGTACTGCATTCTAAACTCCTTGTTTACTTTTTTAACTACTTTTATTTTTTCTATATTCTAAACTCCAAAACTCTAAACCTTCTTCTTCTTAAGGTGTTTCTGCTTTAAACTATTAATTCACACTCTTGCTTCTAGCACCTAAGTTTGGAAGCCTTTTTCAATATTTGTGTTTAATACTAAGCTTTGACTTACAGGCCCAAAGTTCTGAAAATTCCCTGCATTTCAAATTCCAA
The DNA here is from genome assembly GCA_013400575.1 of Peucedramus taeniatus. Lineage (NCBI taxonomy): Eukaryota > Metazoa > Chordata > Aves > Passeriformes > Fringillidae > Peucedramus > Peucedramus taeniatus. The sequence goes on along the minus strand of WBNO01003473.1, from coordinate 136,708 downwards.
CACAGAAGTCAAGACTGGGCCTCAGCCTATTTGAAAGAATTCTTGTGTGAGCACATAGCAAGCAGGAGCTGATTAGTATGAGGCAAACACGGTATCTCCTTCCCTGTTTTAAAAATTTCTGAAATCATCATAACTAAGAAAAGAGCATGGCCTTAATGAGAGTTTCTCTGCCTCAAAATGCCTTGAAACAGGGCTAATGCAAAACACCAATTTTTTACTTATAAATTCATAGCCACTAGACTTTGGACAAGTCTTTCTTAGAAAGCAGTGTTAAAAAATACTAAAAAAGACACGATTTCTAAACATGAAGGCTAAAGAGAGAAAAGAAAAACGAAGCTTTAGGCACTAAAGCGTTTTCAATGGATAATAACAGGTGAATTTAAACATTTGCAATTTACCTGAATGACCTCTAGACTCAAAACTCTACTGAAACATCTATTTTTAGAAACTAGCTCTATAATTCTTTGTGCCACAGCAGACAGCTCCAGATAGAGCATTGCAAAGATTCAGTAATTAACAAAGGTGATGAAACATAATGGAACAATGAAATATTATGAGCATTACCTGGAGAGGAAGGAGCGCTGGAAGACTGCTGGTCTGTGGAAAAGGATGGCCAGGAGCGCTGACAATCTGAGTCAGAGTGAAGATGCACATGAAACAGAGATAGGAGAGGAGAAAAGAAAAGAAAGAAAAAAAAAATAAAATAGAAGCTCCAGACAGACAGCTGAGGAGATGCAGACATACCTAAAATTTAGTGTGTTCTACCTGACACAAAATTTAAAATACTGTAGGAAACAGTGTACGAAACTGTACAAGAGTGCATTACACATTGGCAGAATGTTCAGTTGCCACTGTGGAGGCATCACTGCTTTTCCAAGCCCATTTTTCATGGCAGTGTCAACTGCTGCAAGATATTCCTCCCTACAGGCCAGTCTCTGGTTGCCCCTTTCCTCCAGAATTCAGGATTTCTCAAGTCTTTCCCTTTCCTAAGTGCCCAGGCTCCCACAGGTCAGACCCCCCCTTGCTCAGGTTCACATTATTCACAGAGCAGCTCTCTCCTGGTCAGGTTTCAGTGCTGCAAGGTAGATGGGGCAGTTTGGACATCCACATTTGAAGCTTCCAAACACATCCCATAAAAAGTTTTGGAAGCTGCCCATTTCAAGCTTGTAAACAAAGTGCCTGCCTCAAGCTGAATTTCTTGGGGAAATGTTTCAGGCAAGAAAGAGGAGCCAGTGATGAGAAAGTGTCTCAGCAAAACACAATCTTTACATTATGTTTAGTTCTTTTGAATAGCATTATGCTATTAATAACAATTTCATTAAGAACTGTCTGTGAATTCACACACTTGGACAGACAGATACTGCTCAGGAATGGTGCCTTGCTTTTATGCAAGGAGAAAAACTTGTAAAATAAAAAAATGCATTGGAGTAAAAAAAAATCAGAAAAAACCCTCATTTTGCAAGTGTTCTCTAAGTGCTACACACATGTCCTGGTTCCAGCCTGAACGCAGGGTTAATTTTCGCGGTATCCAGGATGGGCCATGGCTCCTTTGGTTTTTGCTGTACTGATGATGCCAGAAGAACAAAAGGAGGGAGAAAAAGCTGGAAATCTCTGGTTGCACAAAGATACTGGCAGGGAAGCCAGATGAGGGATCCAGAAGTGTGAAGACTGAAGTATAAGTGGGCAGCCCAAAAATTCACTGAATGTGAGAAAGCAGCATATGGAAATGTTACTAGAGCCTTTCTGAAGCCCAAATTAAAGCTGAATGAGTGTCCTTTATCCTTGTACTTTTTCGTTTTTTCCTTCTAAACTTTTGAGTTGGTAGCTCCAGTTTTCTATGTAGGTAATCTTCTTCACAGTAAGTAAAATGACACTCACTCCTCTTTCTCTGAGCTGCTGTGAGAACAGTGCAAGACACTCAGGCCCAATGAGCTCTGGTTGCCTGGCTGGGACACAGAAACTGAACCTATGATGGCTGGTAAAGCTTCTCAGATATTTCCCCAAGATGAAGGAATTTCTTGTTCACATAAAACAGGTGATTTGTTTGGTGGCTCTTGTGGCCCTCCTGATCTTGTTCCACTGTGTCCACCCCCAACAGAGATGCACCTCGAGGAATGGTGGACACTGGGAAAATCAAGAATTGATTGGGGGAGTCAAGGAGATTCAGTTTGGTTTTGCTGTTTTAACACTTTAATTGCACCTGTGTCCCATGTGGTTTCAGGGGTGAAACTGAACTTTGCCATTTCATCCAATTTAATCCAAGCCTGATCATACTTGCACTGGATCACTGGAAGGAAGCCTCTGCTGTCTGCAGTGTATTCAGAGCAGAAAACTTACAGGTGGCTCATAGCACTCTCACTAAATCACAGAGGTCTTTTGCCCAGACCTAGCTCTAATCCTACTGCCTTTGGGGAGCACTCAATTGTTAAGAAAGAGCCTAAGCAAGCACATTAGAAACATCACAAGACTACATGGCTGCTTAAGTGATCACAGAACCCAGACAAACAGTAAAATAAATTATTTAATTTATGAGTCCCCATCTGTTCACAAATATGTACAGCATATTTTTACAGGAACAGATGCACGTACTTCAGAATGCACAACACTGAGGGGGGTCAAATCTGAAAGTTTTCTCCCATCCTAATAGAGTTATTTAGAAATTAATTCACATCATATGCTTAGATAACTACTGGATAAATTATATTTTATTTATTAGAAAATTCTCTTTTTCTATTGGTTATATATACATGAGCAATTTTTCTCAAGTATTAAAAAACCATTAGAGGTCATCCACTTACACAAATGAGTGCTCACTTTTCTTTTTGTAATGAGACTGGCTGCAGTTGTGATTACAAGTGTGAGAATGCACATTTTCTGATGTACATTTTTTTTCTGTCTAGATTTCCTGCAAAAGACTTCTTAGAAATTATATGGCACTAGACACACATAAAAAGCACTGCAAACATTATGCTGTCATAAGCTGGCATGCCATAAATAGAATTATTTTCCTCAACTTACCAAGCAATTTTAACATTCCTGTTTGTCCTGTATACTTGTAACAGTTTATAGAGGAGAACACAGATAAAAAAAGAAAAAAGATAAGTATCAGAAGAAATTAGAGAAAATCCTTTTTCTGAAAGCTATAGAGCTGACTTTTGAAATGGCAGTACTAGGCTGCAATCAAATTGTATTTTCCCTAATCAGCTCAGAAATTTAGTGGTAAAAGGTGAGACTTTACAACTCTAAGCAGCATGGTTCTGTAATTTGATTGTTTTGAAGAAAGGTGTCTGTACTCAAATTTTGAGACATTTGCTTAGCTCAGTACTTGTCCACCTTTTAGCAGCTATGTAATTTCTTCCACCATATGCAATTTGCAACCATTCCTTAGCAGAGGCAAGAAAGAGTGGAAAAGCATGGATGATGCAGAACAACATAACACAAGCACACCAAAAGAGTACACAGAAGGCAAGACTTTCTGCTTGAACTAAAATATGCACAGTGCCAGCCCACACTGCTGTCTTATTTTAAAGCCCATTAAATTTATTGATGTCAGCCAAATTTTTGAAGAGAAAAAACATAAGTACTTAAGGTATCCATATTCAATAAAAAACACCTTAAAAATTAAACCTTGCTCTTGCTGCCAAAATTTGAGCAATACATTAAAAGCTTTCAATAAAAGTACATTTGTAAAAATGCCACATTGTAAATTCAGAGTTATTTTGGAAGTTCAGTGCAGCAAAAGCAAATATAAATAAGCTATTAATCATAAGGTGATTATCAATGTCCTGTTTTCTTTTTCCTCATAGTGTACCATTTTGTAGAGTGACATTTAATACAGATGGATCCACATTTATCTTAAGTACTTCTGCTTTCAAAACTTGATTCACAGCCTACTGCACTGAGCAGATGACACGAGCACATGATGATTTCATGTAGCAGACTATGTTTGGTGCAGCCAAGGCACACCAATCCTCTTTGGTTCAGGTACAAGCACAATAGTAACACATCCTGGGTAAATTTCACATGGAAAAGCTGACAACTAATCCCTGTAATTTCAATCAATTGCAGAATTGGGGAATTTATGTGCCAGCCGAAAAGTCACTAGCCCTTCCAGGCAGAAATGAGAAATTATTTAGTTTGTCTGCAGTGCAGCATGCTCATTAAAGCAATGGTTAAATCTCACCCACACAAGCCAGCAACCCAAAGGCAAAAAAGCAAAATATTCTTGCTTTAGAGTGACAAGAGCTTGTTCTTTCCTTCTTCACTGCAGATACTAAAAAGGACCTGTATGCAAATCTAATCATAGAACTCATCACAGTTACTGGCATTTTATAATGGAGCTTCTTACCAGAATTTTCAAATGGTTCAAAACTGAAATCAGGTTTCCTGTCTTCTGCCACGTGGTCATAAGTGATATGTGGTATAGCCAACATCCTGTCTGGAGATGAAGGCCCACTGTCCTTGTCTAACTTAAATTTCTTCTTTTTAACCTGAAAAAACCCACATAAATTAAATTACTCAAACCAAGTCACACAGAGTTGTCTCTTCAGTGACGCTTTCAATAATAACACAGTCCCCAATGAGCTATAACTAATTAAAAGAGTGCCTGAATTACATTTTCATGATTCTACACTGTGTTTATCATTATGTTGCCCCCTCATCCTGCCAAAACTGGCTAATCACTAAATTTCTGCACATTGTCATTTTCAAATCCCTTGCCTGCAGTAAAAGAAGAAAATCTGCTAGTTATGCAGCAGCTTATATAAATCAAACTATTCTAGAATATCTTTATCATTTTATGGATGCAATAAATCACACCTTCAGCACAAAGCCAATGGATATATTGCTACTAAACTCAGATAAACCTTGGAGATACAAGAGAAGGTTTTTGCACATCATCCTCTTCTTCTACCTTGAAACTTGTGCAATACTCTTACAATACAGAGGATTGTGTGCTACATAATCTAAAGATTCTGACAAAGGGTTTTCCTTGATGTATTTAAAATATAAAAAATTCTGAACTTATGGAATCTGTTAATATGACAATATTACTGTATGTAGGCACAAGAAGTCTTTACCATGAGCTTAGAAAGTCACAAAAGCAATAGTTGAGAGAAACAGAAGCTTTGTTGGGTTTATTTGTTTTAATCAATCAAAAGTTACTATTTTGGAAATGGTGATTTTCTTTTTTTTTTTACCTTTCCTTATAGCTTTCCGAACAACAATGGCAAGTAACTGACTGATGTGCCTGAGTTAAGTCATTATAACTCTTTTTCAAATCCATTTTAAAAAGTCAAGCTTAGGGAAATTCAGCAAATCAGCTTCTAGTTTATAATGTCTATATACTGAAACTGTCAAAACTAAAATGTAAATCAAAATTTGAAACCAAGTAATCATGTGTAAAACAAGCAGAACAAATAATCTCTAGAGAGTTAAAAAGCTCAATCTAATCTAAAATTTTCAAATGACTATAATGTGAAACATTAGTTCTTGATACCATCATCGATTTCTTTGGTTTTGGACTGGGTGAGAGCAAATGATAACTCCTGGCAGGTTTTCGAATGTATATTTTCCATGTAGAAGAGTCTGGGTTTTCTGCAGCATAGCATCTCCATGCAGTCTGGAACAAATATTTTAAGCAACAGAATAATTAATCAATCAGATTAGTGGCTCACTGTACAACACAGTAACTTCCAAGGAGCATGTCAGTCATTCTTTATTTAATGATATTCTTGAATTTGCCCTCTGGAAAAAAACCCAGCATGGTTTAGAACTCTTATTTAGTAAATTGAAACCACATAGTTAGAATTGGGAAACCACACAAAAAGATCAGTCTTTTCAAGTGCAACTTTTATTCTCAGTAGCAGCAAACAAATAATGAGAGAGAGCTCTAGACTGGACTCAAAAAAGAGTCCAAATTTCATGTTCTGCCTCGATTTCCTACCTGACTTTAGGCATATTGCCTATTGCATTCTGTGTTACAGGCCCCTACTCAGAAAAAGACAAAAATTGTTCTTTCATGCCTCACAAAAATACTAGCAGGAAAAAAAAAAAAAAAGGAATTGTGATGTGGTCAGTAGGGCTATACTCATATGAAGAAATGAAACTGAGGGCACAACAAAATAGTACCAGTGGTTAGCCAAGAGCCAAAATCCAAACCCAGACCTCCCTCTAGCCAACCACCAATGACTGAAGTCCCAAGTTCTAAGGCAAAAGGGAGGAAAAGCAGGGCTAGGAAACAAGATCAACAAGAAAACACTACTGCATTCTCTCTTAACTGTAAATATCAGAATCAATTAATAATGCGTCTCCAAATTAAAAAGGCAGATCCTCACTTACTACATGAAGAAAGGACACACTTATAAACAATCAATCTAAATCAGGAAAGGCCAGAAAACCCTAGATGAAAGAAACAAAGCAGGGCAGATTGAGAGAGGAAAACAGACAGCAGTTGGAAAGTAAAGGAAAAGACAATCACCATTTAAATCCTTCCATGATTAACAGAATAGTGGAAGAAACAAACAACCTCTAGAAGAAACAACAAAATTATTCATTTGGGCTGTTCTCTTGTCTTGTACCTATTTTGAAAACATCCTGGTTTAAGAACAATATTTTTTAAGTCATTTGTAGAGCACTTACTGAATTGGGCATTCAGAAGTCTGAGACTACTAGTAAATCATAATTACAGCTATTAAAAACAGGTACTCCAGAGCTCACTGTCTATCCTCTCCTTAACATTTCTGATAGAGCCAAGCACAACATTCTGGACATGCAGTCTCAGGCTTCCCAATAATTTGGTGTTCATTTCCCAAAAGGATCAGTAGGAACATGAAAAAAAATTCATTCTTTACAAAATCATACCATACTCAAGATTTTTAGCTAATCTCTGGCTGTAACCAGGGTCTTTTCTGCATTAACTCTGGGACTGCTTAGTTTCAAGCATAAACTTTACAGTTAGCTACTGTTTCCATAAAGATCCTGACCTGGAACCCACATTCACTCATGAAGCTAGTGAAATAAGTCATATGAGAATGAAAAAATGATACGGTGTACATCGAGTTTCCTTTTAAATTTGATCTCTGGGCTTCTAAAGCAATGTGCAAGTACCGAGTAGAGGGAGAAAAAGCTCAAAAAACCTGGAATGAAACCATGTTAATACTTCTCCAGGGTGCAATGTTAGCTCCAATGAAGTAAAGAATAAAATTTCTTTTTCCAAACTGATACTGAACTGCAACTGCATTTATAAACAGGGGGATCAATATTTCCTGATCATCAGTTATCCTACATGAAAAGACTGATTTCACAGAATCCCAGTGGAACCCAGCCACCTATTCTAGAGCTGAAAAGTCCAAACATTTTCCTATTTAAGATTCTGACTTATTTCTCCCAAATTTGAGATTTTAAAGACTTTAATTGTCCACACTGAAGCATATTTGACATTTGTCTTTACAAGCAACAATGTCTTTTTTAAAACCACAATTCCACATGAAGCTTTCTCTTTGTTTTTTTCATTACTACAAGCATAACATTTCTAACATTCTCCCCAGGTAAATTGTTTAATAATTATAGGATAACCTTCAGTTTGGATTTTGACCACCTGAATTAAACAGTTTACACTGATTTGGGAGTGCACTTTTCTGTTCATTAGTTTACATTGAAGATTGGATTTCCAAAACTCACATCTGTAACTCCTGTACAATTTTTAATGGGAATCAGGGAGAGAAAAACTGCCAACAACTTGGGAAAAAAAAAAAAGACAACAAAAAACTACTATAAATGGAAAGAAATGACAGTATGCAATATGCAATCACTCAGTACCTGTATGAGTGAGGCAGCAGCCGGAATCTGACGGTTGAAATGCTTCTGTCTTTGTTTCTGTTGTACCTTTAGGGCAAAGCCTGAACCAAGAATTCCCTATGGAAAGAAAAAAAAGAACTTTTCTTTTTTCTTTTTTTTTATTTTTTGTAAGAGTAGAGGGAAAGAGCCACACATAAAATTGCCCAATTATGTTGTGCTAATAAACTTCAACTCGGCATCATAAAACCTAACTAATTATTTAGAGGAAATGACTTAATACAGTGACATTTTCAGTCTCAGTTATTACTTGCTGAAGTAGACTGTGAATGCTATCATGCCCTGATGCAAAGCCTGCTGGACTCAGACCCAAAAAAGGAAACAGAAATAATATTTCATACCCTCTGAAAGTCTCACAAAGGCTTGTGTAGGCGAATGACAGAATAGGAGAAAAAAACCAACTTGATTGGCTTAACTACATTTTTATGAGAAATAAAGCTTTGGCAGGGCATGATGTACGCCACTAGACCTTTTAACTGTGGTATGGTAATTTCTATGCCCATATGTTAATCTGTGGTGGCAGTGAGGAAAGAGGATGAAGAAGAGAAAAAGACATATTTCAAAATGTCAACTAAGTTGAACACAAAGCCATCTAATTCACTCTCAGGACAAGGGACATGGACTAAAGGCACTGGATGGTGTGAAACTCAAACTAGACTCCAAATGTAGTATAGATATGAAGTCCAAATTTAAGCAAAGAGCAAGACATTTATGTGGTCATTTGCACAGCTATAGGCATATTTAACACAAGTTTTAGTAACAAGTGAAAATGAAATATTTTATAAATCAACTTACATGACTACAGCTACTCAAGGAAAGCACTTTTTTTTTTTTTTTACTCATAGGAGAAGGCATCAGAGCAGCCAGGGATCTTGGCTCAACCTCTAAGAACTCTATTAATCATTAAATATTTTGAAAGGAACATGTTAATTTAGTAAAGATCAAAGAGATGATGATGCTCAAACACCATATATTTGGGAAATGAGGGATCATTGTCTGATCCAGAATCCACACCAGTTGCATTTAGCAACTACAATCACTTTTGACTGTGATCTCAGCCAGATCCTCTTACTTAAAAAAACAAGGAGAAAGCCTGCAATAGAGCTTCAAACCCCAAATTCCCCCTTGGGCCAACTCACAGGAAAAACCTCACTCAGTAAGGAAAATCCCACTAATAAAGGGGTGATTGGTGTTGTTCTACTTCAACAAATATTAGAGAAATCTGACAGGTAAACATAAAACATGTCTGTGAAGGCACAGCTGCTACACAATCATCTAAAAAACAATTTTTGTGGCATTTTAGACTGATTTTAAAAAACAACCCAAACAAAACACCCCACCACCAACATTCTTCAGTTAAAAATTAGATTTTGGCATTTTCCATACTGATTATTTCACTTCTCTGATTTCTCTTCTAAAATAAAAGTGGAAGAGACTACAATGAGGAAGGGGGGAAGCATATGCTTTAAAGGCAAGCTGATGCTGGAGAATTAAAAACTCTTAATTATCCTCTCCTGTTAAAGATTATGTACTTTAAAAGAAGGCAACTCGTTTTAAAAGGTCACTGAAGTTTTAGTAGCTACTATTTCATGCTGTGAAGAACTTTGTGATGGCACTGGCATAAAAGTATTCTTATCTATTCTGTACCATCCCCACCACTTCTTCATTAGAACTACACAAACATCTGCTAACACAACTGCTTGTGTCTCTGAACTGCAAAAATAAACATGTAAACAGAACACTTCAGGTGGCACAAACATTTTAACAGCATAACTTGGGAGTATTGCTAAATTTGTGGAAAACATACCCTTAGCTACACCTGGCACTGAATACTTGGATTTTCAAATGGCAGGCCAAGTTTTGCTGATTTTGAATTTACCCTTGGTACTCAAGTGCCTTGTTTCTTGTTTGAAAGCACTCAGGAACCTGTTTTCAGTGCAACCAAAGTGCCATAACAGCTTTAAAAGGTCAGTTCTAGGTCACTTATGGAAACAGGACTTTTGCCATAAACAGACATTAATTTTGTGAAGAACTGCATCAGTGTCTCTGGCTGCTGATTGCTGTCTTTCTGCCAGTGACATCTTTTTGGAAGCTTTTCTAGATGAAGGATGTACATGAGAATTCTCCAGTTCACCTTGGACCTAAGCAGTTGCATAAACTATGAGTGAATGCCTTAAAAAAACCAAAACATCACTAAGTCACCACTAAGAAGTAATTAGAAATAATTTCCTTTACACTTCTGAGATAGACTGGAAAAATTACTTAAAATTAAAAATTAAACATCTCTTCCACAAATACAAATCCTTCTCAAATCTAGTGCTGCATACAAAAACCACTTCATATTTATTTAGCTACTTCTAGAAGCTCTTTTGTTCTACAAGCTACATAAATTTCAGCTACAATATAGAAGCTTAATACAAAGCTTACACAAAATCAGGTTAAATGAAAGGCTAAAGAGTCAATAACAGAAGTTCCCTCTGGCGACCAATGAATCAACATCAAATTGTCATGAAAGTACAAGATAACCTACCGCAGGCAGTGCAAAAAATGAGATTGCAAACACTGAAAAACAAGATGCAATTGTCTTTCCTATCCAGGTCTGTGGCACTTTATCTCCATAGCCAATAGTTGTAACAGTCACCTGCAAAGAGAAATAAAGAGGGCATTACAGCAAGTATTAACAAGGCACTTTGGGCTTGTTGCTCTTTCTTCCTTTTTTTATTTATTTCAAAGAAACATTAGCTGCATTTCTAACTCTCCCGCTGTCAGCCTGTGTGACACTAATGAAGGTTAACTCTTCCTTCCAGGTTTGCTTCCCCACCTAATACCGAATGGAAAAGCAAACAGGAAACTGAATTACAATAAAATACACGTTTAAAGTCTTGCAAAGTCAAACTATCAATTTAAGTCTTCATGGCTAAGGCAACTGTACAGCATATGAAGTTACTGGGATAGGGGCTGCCTGCCCATGTCACATACTTTCCTTAGGGAAAGGCTGCCAACAGCTCTGAGCTGGTGATTTGGTTTAGGGCAGGAGATGTTTGCTGAGAATATTGCATGCGAAGAGCGCACACACACTGTAACCAGGCATTGTGACTGCGGTCAGGCATGATGCGCTATAGTGATAACATTGGTATAAATAGCAAGAGAGGCTGAACCTTTTCCATGTAGTAAAGACCCTGAAAACAGCCTAATGAATCACTAATTCATATAAAACACTGAGAGCAGGAACAGATAATTTAAAGCACGCATGCAGGAAACATCCGTTGAATTTGCCTTTCAGAACACTGAAGTAAAGATTACCACCACAGTGATGTAGCAAAGCAAGGCTTAATAAGTCATCATTTGCATGAGCTCAAGGAAAGAATGTATTTGTTTGAAGCAGGAGGATACATTGGCATCTGAGAGCAATTTAAATTCACCTATGTCACCAGCTATTTCTGAATTTGTAAATTAGAGATATTTTTATCTGTGACTTCGAGGAAAACTAACTAAATGAGAGCATGGAGAACCACATGGAGGCCTCAAGCAGCTGAGGAACAGCTTAGTTGTTGGCTGGTCATACTTTCCCCTCACCCTGTGGACTTGGGGACACAGATGTTGGTCCCACAGTCACACACACAGGCCATCCTCACCTTGTCCTCAACTTGCCCACCCACTAAGCAAAGTCACTGTGTGCAACTCAAACATGGGACAAAAGGGGCAGCTTGAGGTTCTGACATTCATTGGAAGTTTCTCGCTGGTTGCTGATACTCAAAACATTCATGTATTACTTTTTAATTTTTAATACAAGTTTTTAAAATGTGGCCCTTTTCCAAAACTGTTTCATACCCCACAGAAGCATTGTAAGGGTTAGTTAACTACCCAAGCACCTTTGCCTATATTCCTGAAATTGTTATTAAAATTCTATGTTAATTCAGGACCTGATGAGGGACAGAAGCGGGATGTTTTCTTCTTACCTACATAAGAGGGTGGCTTGAAAAAAAAATCCTAAAGCCTAATTACTATTTCACTTCCAAAAATATGGAATAAAAAAAGGAAATATAATTATGGGAAAAGTTATGGCCTCCAATGCCTTCTTATAGAAAAAATTATGAGAAAAAATAATGGTTTATGCTTCTGTTTTTGAAAAAAATTATAAATCCTTGTAAGCGAAAAATGTTATCAACTATTTTGTGTTACAGTATTAAAATCATGCTGAAATACACACATTAACTAAAAATGTGATAAGAAATAGATGCTTCTGAGCTGACCAAAGTATAACTGAAAAAGAATTCACATACATCTAAGTATTTGTTTCCCCTTTCCCACCACATCCCTGCCTCTTCCTTCTGAACTGGTTTATATGAATCACCAGCAACACAAAAAAGTATTTCTTCTGATGGTTGTCTAGGAGTTTTTTTTTTTTTTTTAAACATTTTGGAAATTGGGTTGCAAATCGAAGTGTGAAGTCAACTTTTTCCTCTGCTCTCATAACTCTAAACCATCTACAAATGCATTGTATTCTGAAATTACATTTTCTTTTTTACCCAAAATACATGCTGTTGAAATCTTACATGCCAAGTTTCTGCCCTAAGTCATTTTTACAGCTGGATTAAAACTCCCTAAAGAACACAATACTAATTTTACAGTTTTAAAAGAGGATATTATAATGAAAATACTGACTCAGCTTCTACTCTAGCATATTACACATGTTGGTATAATGAAATTAAATTGACACAAGAGCTCACACATTGAATTTCATTGAAAAGACTATAAAACAATTGCTTTAATTAGGAACAAAATCATATTAATCCACTGACTATTTTAGAACTTTGATCTGATGAACATCACCACAGATTTAGGCATTAAGACTAATGTTGTTCCTATTACATATTAATCAAAAGTCTGAAGGGGGGAATATGAAGCAAAAAACCACCCAGAAAGAAGAAATAATGATTTTCATCAGCACTGCATAGGGAAAGGATTTTATTTTAGGTTATACCAGGCTGAAGTGAGCACAGGAAACGAATCAGTTAAGTAAGGATGTTCTGTCTATGAAATCCTTGCTGTGTACCTGGGAAAATTTGGATAGTTAAACAGCTCCAAAATAGAAGAATCTCTAGATGTAACAATATCTACATCTGTACTTTGCAAATAACAATTTTAAAAGGTTTCTTCACATCTACCCCATAAGAGTCCATTACATGAGAACAAAATGTAGTTGGAACTACTCATGGAGTTAAAGCTCAGAGATGAGCAGGCAGCTGCAAAAGGAAGAAATGCCTTGCAAAAAGCATTTTAAAATATCTTCATCATTCAACCCCTGCTCCAACAATTCCTAAACTAAACAACTCACCCACAAATAACCAAACCCCCAAAACCAGAATTTTTTTTAAAAGGATGTCACAGGTGTATAGTTGGTACACTTGACTTGTAAACCACATAGAAACAAAAAATGACATGTCCCCTTCTGTCAAACACTGAAGTCTGTGTACAGTTCTCAACAGCCTTTCTAATGGAGAAGAGGGGGGAACAGGGTTCTGAATAATACAAGATCCATGAGAACACTTTTCATGAAGCTATTTTTTTTAATTTATGTCCAACTATTTTATAAATTAGGTCAGATTACTTTTAATTTAGCAAAAATTTTATGCATGTGCAGTTTTGAGTGGAATTTCCTTTAACTTTTCAGCAAAGTTTTACCCCCAACTTTGATTTTAAGTTTACATTTAGCACATACTGATGGGCTTTGCTAAACAGGACATTGTTTTGTGTATGCTTAGGAGTAAGCAAACTTGTAAATGTTTTCTTGAACTTGGTCCTTAGTGAAAAAGCCTATCTTCTAAGCTTTAATAATTAAAGGAACAAGAAATCCTCAAGTAAAGCTGTTATTTGCAGAAAACTGCTTGCTTCAATTCAAAGCAAGGGGCACAGAGAAATATCCATGCATGGGTATATTCAATAATTGCTTTTGGAAATAGTGTTCATGATCCAAGAGACTGTTAGCACAGTTTTTCTGAGGCATGTTTGTTCCAAAGTGAAGGTTGGAAATCATGTATTCATTCAGTGGATATCAAAAGCAGAGCTCCTCTCTGTTGCTCCAACATGGGATTAAAATGAATGCTGAAGGAGAGAGGAAGGGGGAGAAAAACAACAAAACAAAAACCCATAAGCAAACACTAAAACCCACAAAACCCCCAGAGACAGTCAGAAGGTAATGCTTTCTGAAGGTGATCATCTCTGACAGATTCAAAGAGAACATTTATCTTGTTTTTTTAAGCGTCTGTTTTTTTAATTTTATTTTTAATGCTTTCCTGGTTTTGTTGGTCTTGAATCTATATTAAGTCTTTAAAACTGTCAGTCTGGACATGATGGACAACATAAGCAGACTAATTTTGAATACTGGCACTGGGGAACTGAAACATGTACCACATTACATTTATTTTACTTGCTAACACTAAACCTGTTTTTGAAAGACATGCAGATATCCTGCCAGTGGCAGAATTTATACAGCTTGCACTGCATTCAAAAGCAGCCGTAATATAGACAACTCTTTATCCCATAAGGTAACCTTAGGTTTTTTTCAAGAAGCCCATAACTGACATGGCAAAGAGCTACAGTCCAGAGTTCTCAAGGAAATTCAAATAAAGCCCAGGAGGCCAATTTACATATGAAAATGGAAAAGCAATATACACTTATAAATAACAACAATGACAATGAAGAACATTTAATTACAAGCTATGCACCCTAGGGGTGTGCCTATAGTCAGAAAAGCAAAGGAATATTAAAGTACCCAACTCCAGATGCAGTTTAGTTGTGGTAACACAGACCTTTTATATGGTTTACTTCAGCTACATTACATATTCTGTTACTGCTGCCCAAAGAACTTGTTTAGCAGTGTACACACAGACTGAGATAATAAAAAAGTGCACTGCTGGAGAGCGAGAAAAGGAGTGTGAGAACACTGTCAAGGACTTTTTGAAGCATTCTCTACTATGTCAGGTAAGAGCACTTTCAGAGAAGAGAGATAATTTATTTATGATGGTGTCTGAGACAGGAGCTGTGAATTATCCTCTTCTGCAGGGTCAGCTCAAAACAGGTTTTCATTGACCAGAATTTGTGGTGTTTAAGCAATTCAGAAAATTCTGGCTAAATGTAACCGAAACTTTCAAGATCTAACACTTGAGAAGGTTTTTGTATCAGTTTGAGACCTTTATTAGGAAGAATCCTTGGGACTTCCCAGCTATTCACAGAATCATAGCTGGTCTGGGTTGGAAGGAAGAAACCTTAAAGACCACCTAGTTCCAACACTCTGAGATGGGCAGAGACAACTTGCACTAGACCAGGTTGCTCAGAGCCCCATCCAACCTGGCCTTGACCACTTCCAGGGATGGGACATTCACAGCTTTTGTGGGCTAACTTCTTCTCTGTCCTAGCTTCATGGGGTTTTTTCCTAGCAGAAAGAATGAAGAATATCATACTATCAAGAAATCAGAAATGGATGGATCTGAATCCATCCCAGTTTTGTTTTGTTAAGTCTTTTTAGCAGTTAGTGGAAGTGTGTTAGAGCAGAACAAGGACACCTAATTATACTTTTAATATTAAAGAAATTACATTATGTGTTCGTTGAATGCAGTCTCACACTTCATATAGCATGCTGCAACACAATAGAAGCTATAACAGAAAAAATATTATCATAATTAAATGTATTGATTAAATTAGTTTATTGTAATTAGGAAGACAAAATAACTAGCATGCCTATTAACTGAACAATAATTCCCTGAAAGGAGAATATTGAAATATCCTGACAGTTCGTGTTGCTTCTATGGGAGGTTTTACTGTATTTTCAGTAAGCCAATCTGGTCTGTCACATACTCAGTTTTTAATGGCAACGCCAATGACAGCATGCGTTTTTAAATGCAGCTACATCTGCCACTGTTAAT
The DNA here is from genome assembly GCA_013400575.1 of Peucedramus taeniatus. Taxonomy (NCBI): domain Eukaryota; kingdom Metazoa; phylum Chordata; class Aves; order Passeriformes; family Fringillidae; genus Peucedramus; species Peucedramus taeniatus. The sequence continues at coordinate 120,929 of WBNO01003473.1, read as the reverse complement.
TACTGAGTCATGTGACCACTGTAGTGGAAAATAAAAATGCCATAATGACATGAAAGCATTGAAAAAAGCTACTTGGTGGAGAGACACTTTCTTGTGCTACACAGTAAGTCTTCTGCTCCTAAGAAAGCCTGTATTTAACCATGGCAGACAGCAAGAAGAAAGAATCCTACAGCAGATCATAGGAGCAAAACAATACAACAAAACAAAACCTGTTGTATTCAAAAAGGGCTACATATGCATCTTGGCACCAGCAGACCTGCAGTGGATTTGCTCATCAATAGATCTTTCCTTCCTGAAACAGCAAGTGATAGTTTGAAAAAAGAAGACTATATAAGCACACACACAGAGGTTTATTAAAAATATTTCTTAATATATATTCTTAAATATGTATATATATTTTGTTAGTGAAATGGAGGTGTTAGTCCTATCACTCCTATGCAGAAGGCTTATTATTTAGTATTATTTTTAACTATTTTTAACAAAAAAAAAAAGAAAAAAAAAAAGAAGAGAAACAACGTCTTTTGATTCAAAGCCGCAAAGAAAAAGCTCTAGAGGATCAGCACATTTTGAAAGTGCAAGTATGTTATCAGTGATGTCTATACATTTCACAGATCTGTAGCACTTACTGATGACAGTTTGTTTGATTAAGCTAATAGAATTAAAGCAGATTAAAAAGCCATTGCTTGAATGCTAAGGACAAGCAAAAATAGCTCCCAAAAAGTACCTTTCTTTGAACTGCAATAGGAAACAGAAATGAGAACAATTACAGATGGGAAATCCCAGGACAAAATTGGCAACCTAGTATTTGTATATCATGTGAGAACAAAAGAGGGAATAGTTACTAGCAGAAGCAATGAAATTAAAATGTTTATGAAAATATAATTCAAGAATAGAGCTGCCACACCACTAAGTGCATATAATAAAAAAACAGAAAACTGTCTCTAGTAATACTAATAAGGGAGAACTTTACGACCAGAACTAAAACTACATCTACACCAAAGTTGTGGTACCACCTTAGAAGAAGCTGAGAAACCACTAAACAAGATGGTTACAATATAGCACAGACAAATGCTGTGCATTAGCACAGACACCAAACAGCTCCCAAAGCAATATAACCACGTTAGAAGAGTCCTGTACCTAGATTTCCTATCTATCTTAGATGCTTTTTGCTCCAAATACTAGTCCATTCTGAATAATTACAGTCACAGGTCAAATTGCAAAACACAGATAACTGTTTTAAGGCAAAAAAACCCAACCCAACAAAATGATGGACAAAGAAAACCTAAACACCACCCCCTCTCAAAAAACTAGCCCTGATTTAGCAAGACTCTTGCCATCTTATACAGTTGAACACTACCATGACAAAGGTAGCAAGAAATAATCACTGTACCAGTAGGGAAGACAGGATAAAGAAATAGAACATGTGTTTCTACATTTTTTTAATGTAATGTGATCACTTTAGATCTCATAAGACTGTAAACACCACATAATATTACTGATCTTTGATAGTATTTTTGTAGTGTCATGGAATTACAAAACGAGAAAGTGTATTGAAGCAGTAAGAAGCTGTTTCAAAGTGCTGTTCTTACTCCATGCTTGCTTGAATTTTACTCCACATTGGACAGTGTTAACATGTGAAATTACTATACTTACTACTCCCCACCACAGGGCATCTGCATAGCTGCCAAACTCCGTTTCTCCAGAATCATTTACCGCATCTTTCTCGGCCAGGTACACAAAATAAGAGGAAAAAATCAGGCCCAGAAATCCAATGTAGAGTGTAGTTATCAGTTCCTGTAAAAAGAATCAAAATAATGGCATTATGATCTCATTGAGACACTTAAATTTCCTAACACTGATGGGTTATAAAGGATAACTGGAAAAGAAAAATGCAATTTCAGCGATTAAAAAATATTGATACTGAGTGTTGGCTATGCAAATCAACAAAAATCTACTGAGATCCATGGACCACACAGAGTCAAAACAACTTTGTCACACAAGACTCATTAACCTTCTGGCCACCAAAAAGTAGTTGGGTAACTTTTTCAAACAGTGCCAGATTCAAAATAACTCTGGAATTTAGATACATATTTTAGGAACTATTAGGACTGGTTTTCAGAAGTCTCATTATCTGTTGCTGAGTCCAACTACAAGTCAAAATTTGCCAAAGTGGCAGTGAATATAAGGCAGAACAACCACACTTGGTTAAAATAAATGACTACCTGCCTCCACAATAAATATAAGTGATATCAGCAGCAGGGCTGACTGCTGTTCTGAATATAAAAGCTTTGGCATCAGCTGTGCCACTCCTCAGACTGCCCAAACTCACCTGTCTGTGTATGAACACCACTGATCCCAGCAGCCTCCAGGTACCTCCCTGACGGTCAACGTGCAGCATCCGTAAGATCTGCAGGAAACGGATGCCCCTGAAACACCATTTTCAAATTAATAAAGAGACCAAACACACAAGAGAAGCAGCAGAGGTGGAAAAAGGAACTCTGGCTTCCAAAGGACCATTTTAAGAGACACAGAGTATTTTATGTTAGACTTAGCAGCCTGTGTCTTTTCACTCCACTCACCCATCTTTCTTCTTTTTTGTTATGAAGACAGTCTGGGGAGATTGTCCAAGGGAAGAACTGACCTTTGTGCACATGGCTAAACTCAAGGATTCAGGAATTTTGGACACAAACTATAAATGTTCTGGAAATCATTCATCAACTCATATTTGATGTGCTCACCAGGATGGAAAACAAAATATGGAACCAACTAACTGAAGATCTGATTTCCTTATCTTTGAGGAATTTCATAGACAATTTGAACCAGACAGTCCAATAATATTTTAAAATATTCTTTTTATGGGAGTCACTGCAATCCTGGAGCATGGCTACTGCTGGTGTGAATAGCAAAGCACACTGCCACCTACTGATCCAAGAAAACCAAGTGGTGTGACCTTCCCAAGCATAAGGTAGATTCAGTCCATCAGGAACTCACAACCACAGACATATTATGGAGAGGCATCTTGAAGATGTCAGAGATATGGAGCATCAAAGAGTTGCCGTAAAACTGAGCTAAGAAAGTAAACCAGGATTTGGGTAGAACCCACCTAGCTGTGGAAAGGGGGAAGAAGAATGAGCTTCTCTATCGCCACTAGCCGTGAAAGCACTACGACAAAATTTTATCTCCCCTACACTTTATGGGATCACCAACACACAATCAGTGATCTGCTCTATTACATGAGCAGATGGGCAGTGACTCATTTTCTCCTGCAAGAATTGAAATAGGAGATAAATTAAAACAAGAAGAAACACCACCTTGGTCAGATAGCACCACTGTCTTTTATTGCATATAATTACCTGATAGCAGAGGTGGCAAAGACTTGACCTTTAGAGCCCACACAAAGAACTATCATGGAAGCAACAACTACAATTAAATCTGGAAAATAAAAGTCAATTGAAGAAAATTAATTAGCAGCATCTTGCAATATTTCTGCAAGACTATTAGAACCAAAGACCATATTACTCTAACAAGTTGAACAGTCACTCCTAATTAATATTTTTTATATATCAAGAGATCTCAATTGTGGCATGTAAAAAAAAAAAAATCCACCATGTGATATCATGGAAAGGTTGTACTGAGATGGGTCCAAGCTGGCCACAGTCTAGATGAATGAGGAGTTACTGTCAAGAAGCCTGGAATCCTTATTAGCTTTAACCCAGGAGGAGTTTCAGCAGTTTCCATCTTTTCTCTCTTATCCAATTCTTATTTTCTCTCCTGTGCTTAGATAGGATTTTAATTGACAGAGATTTTGAGGTTTATTTCATGTATAAGAAAATTGCCTTGCTATCATTTCATCTGTCCAGGTCTAAAAGGGAGAGAAAATTGGAATTAGGGTATGAGCCTAATTTATTTTAAGTCAGTCAGTACTGTTCTCTAAATCTACGTGCCTCAGGCCTAGTAAATTATGGAAAGGAACTCTGTATTTTTGGAGAATTAAATAGTTCTTGATCCATATCTGAGAAAGCAGAATTGCATTTTGCTTTCCAAACTGAACTAATTTGGATGATGTTTCAGAATGCTTAGTGTTCCAGCACTCGAGAGAAATGGATCGTGGCCAGAGTGCAAAGATGCAGTCAAAGTCTTTTTATAGCTGCAATCACACCTGAGACGCAGTTGCTACTTACATATATATATGGATGTACAGAGGAGCTAAATCAAACTGTTTTATAAATGTAAAAATAGCCAGGTACAGAATTTTGTAATTTACATTCAGCAAAACTGCAGATAGTTTATGGAAAACTATGTCCTGTACACAACAACATATAATGTTTCTGAGTAGTGGAAAATGTCACAGAACAAGAATTACTATTCTCCATAACAATACTCCACTTCCAACGTCTGATTTATTTAGTCCATTTATATTTCAAGTACTTAAGTATAGGACAAGGGGCTTTACACATACTTTCAATGCTGGCTAAGAAAATGCAGATTAATTTTGGATTATGTTTTTGGTGAAACTGTTAAATGAATGACAAGCATTCTAAAAAAACAATGATTAGTGACATATATGGTATATTTTGATGTAATTTCCAAGAATCCTTAAGTCATTTTAAGAAGCCAATTGAATCCCAAGAGAATTGAGGTGTCCAGCTCCAAATGCAGCACTGAAAACCATACTTTAATTAAATTGATACACAAAGCAACTGCAGTGCATCTATTGTGCTCTACCATGCAACACACAGCTCAATTAGAGTCCAAGATAAACTCATAACAAACTAGCTAAATTGCTTCTGAGAGCAGGAAAAAAGGCTGTTCAGTATCTTTGAAAAAATATATTTGTAGCTCTTGTACAGTGTCTGGGATCCTCAGGTCACAGGAGACAGGACTATGGCCAAGACTTATTCCTGGCACTTCTGAAAAGAAAACACTCTGCTCTTCTGGAAGAACAAACCAAACTACATTTGTTCTCAAATGACAGTGCCATGAGTTCCTGAAAAGAAATTCAGATCTACATTCACACTAATAATGACAAGAGCTCTCGCTCTAACTTGGCTTCAACTGCTGCAGAAATTTGACTTCTAAAAGCCCTTAGTGCAAGTTTTACTCATTGTTTACATCAACTTTGCAAGCTTTGCATACTCACCAATGATTGAAATAGGCTTCCTAGCAAAACGAAGCCTTCCCCATATTCCAACGTATTTGCTGCGGCATCCTGCTGACCATAGCCGAACCACATATTCTGTTCCAAAGAATACCACTAATACAATTTCCTAAAAGAAACACACAGGGAATTAGGTTAATTCTCTACTCTATATGTCTTTCATCTCTTTTCAGAATGTATTAGAAAACAATAAATAAAATGTAAAAGTAGGAAGGTGACAAATATATCAACTACACCAAAAATGATTTGAAGTAAAATAGAAAAACCTCTAAGAGTAGAGAAAGAAAAGATTAGTAGCAAATTGAAATGCTTTGATTGCATGCAGTTTGGCTTGTCTACGCGTACTAAAACCGAAAACCATTCTGTGCAATTACTTGGTCTAATTCAACAAAAGGTTTCCTGACTGAGTCAAAGCAAACAAGCAGAGTCTGTATTTAGAAAATGAGCATTTTGCTAGCTTATTTTATTTTGGGAAGAGGTGTGCTTCATGTACCATCTACGAGACCATCTTAATTTCCCCCTTATTTGTACTTCAGTCTTCCTTTAAGCTCACATGGACTGAAAAAAGGTTTCTAGTATCCATTACCAATTTGTCAGTCTCCAGCTGCATTGAAGACAAAGTGAGCTTTCTAACACACCTTTCCCGTCCTCTTGTCAGCATTTAGGGACTTCAGCAGAAACAGAGATCTAGTCCTGCAGCACTGCTGGTACCAAGCTGCTTATAAACAACTCATCTGTACTAAGGTATGACTTTGGAAATGCCTCCAAGGTGACAGATGTCAAAGACACCTGATATTCTTGCTGATTGGACAGAGGTACAGCTAGGTCCTATTTGGAACATCATCAATGTGCACGTAAACCTTGGGCTTTCCACGGACTAGATAAGCATGGCATACCCAGCATAGTTTCCTTGAGTATCAGGGAGCTGCAATCCTCCCTTATTGGCCAACTCAATTAATAAATGGCCACATTCTCCATCAGAGCCAACAACAAAATCTACTTATTGAAATGGTAAGAGTGGCTTGTCACTGAAAACACACAACACATGGCATAAAGTAAGAGTGCAGCTGAGAAACCAGTCTCAAGATGTCACAGTTATACAGGTTAGTGCAGATTAAGTGAATAAGCTCCTTATTTCAAAGTGTGACTTCACATAAAGAGCAACTGCAGAGAACACAACGTGCTGTTGAACATTCTATCCAGCCTTCTCACATGTCTGCAGGGTTCAGCGCTGTTTTGCATAACAAATTGGCAAATGGGACTCAAGATGGTACCTATGATTATTTCCTTAATTGACTGAAATAGCCAGGACACAGTCCTAGTTTGGTCAAGAAGAATGGAAGTCATTATCACCTTCAGAAATGCATGGGATATTGCCCTGAATACTGAGAAAAATAATATGGCTGCATACAGTAAAAATAATGGGGAAAGGGTTAGGCATCAGTTGACTTTACTGTAATATTTTTGTGGCTCTAAAACATCTTGATGGCATAAAAAACCTGTTCATCTCAGGGTACGTAAATGTTGAAGTTCAAACAACAAAGAACTTTGTGACATTTCTAGCAAAGCTGGTAGAACATGAGCCAGGACTCTTTCCCTTCATTTTGACATTTCTCTTAATTTTGATGCAGTAGAACAGCCATCACAATTATTTATAATCACTTGCATTCAAGGTAGATTTTTAAAATATAATATAACTATCAAGAGCATTGGCTGTAATAAACAGACCCTTCAATCTAGCCAAGAATCTCTTCTAGAGCTTCCTTCTGAAAGGAGCTTCCTTCCTTCCAAAAGGATCTACCAGAACCCTCCACCATTTCTTAACTTTAAAATTGAACTATTATTAAATATTTTTCAATAAGTTAAAGACATAATGAACATGATAAATTGAAAGAAACAGTAGCTGTACCAGATGTTTTAAGGAAAGCCTGTGTCTTATGACAGAAGCTTTAAATGCAATGAAATTCCCCTTTTGTCCATTCTAATGTCACTTATGAACCAAAACTGAATGGGAAAATTATGAGCTCTGCTTGACATGAGGTCCTGTGGAATTGTCACAGAAATTAGAGCACCAGAGGAGCATCTTCTCTGATCAGGTGACTCTATTCCTTTCACAGACCAGGTCAATAAACCCTAATATCCAAGTGCTCTTCCTTATGCACTTGGATATTAGGGTTTATTGACTGTACTAAGAGGATTAGTACATTTCCCTTCATCACTACTATGGAGGAGATTCCCTTTACAAAAGACAATTCCAACCACACAGGAAGCAAAAACTGCCCTTCATTCAAAATAGCTCATCTGAGGAAGGGATATATGGCTTCACATCATGTGTGACACCACAGACAATACTGTTCAGATATCCCCAAAAACAATTACTAAAAGCAAAAGAAGGAAAAAAGTTACCTCAGTAAGCAAAGAAAAACCCAGAGAAAAAGTTTATGTTTTAGCACAACGGAACCACAAACAGCACCGTGACCGGGCGCCGTGGCCCCGTCAGGATCAGAGTTTCAGTTTTACAGAAGGAAGGTAAGAAGAGAAAGCCCGGATTGTGCTTTAAAGGAGCGAGTGTTCCCCACGCAGGAAATTTGCATGGGAGCTGTGCTCGTATGTTTCCTAAAGCCCTCCATGGTTCACTGGCTAACAGGCACACTGGCAAGTATGCAAATGAGGGCTGTCCCAAAGACAATGCAACAGACACGCACTCAATGGTTACTGTCACCCGGCTCTTTGCGTGACATGCAGACAAGCTCAGGGAACATTGATTGTCCTATAGACTCCGCTGACTGGAGGGAACGACCAGTCAGCTTACACCAAGACACATTTTTCACTCCTGACGTTTTGATAAAGGCTTATTGACCTAAATGAGACCCAAGCTATTCAGGGAACATCGGGGGTGAAAGTGCACAAGCTGTTCTTCATGGTCATACACAAAAACGCCAGGTATCCATTAGCAACTGGCAAATTCCCCCTCCCCTGCCCGTGGCTCTATGATAGACAAAAGTGTTTTTAATATCTTGTGTTGCATAAATCTAATAAGTAGTCTCCTGGGGGTGGGGGAGGCTGATGAACTTCTGTCTGTGCGCTCTTATATTAGTGGCCAGAAATTTGTGGACAATAAAAATAACCAAAACAACATATTAGTTATGTTTTCCTGAGCTACTAAAACTTTCCCCATATTTTTCTGATTACCAGCTTAAAATGAAATTTACATGCACTAGAAGAAAATAACTGCCTGAAAAACACAAGTGAGCATGGGAATGAAAGCTTGGTTGAGGAGTTTTCTTGGTTAAAATTACATACACACAAGAACTACACTGTGCAAGGACCCATTCAACCCAATGTAACTTAATACCAATCTCCTTTCTACAAGGTGAAAACAGAAATACAACACTGAGATTAAAAATTTACATGGTATAAAGAGCCCTCTAAGATGTGACAGTCATGTACATTCACACCAGGGGCATACAGGGGCTGTCTCACTTAAGAGAAAATACTTTTTTCCTTTAATTATTGATTTCTACATGGTACCCTCACTTCTGCCATCCTTCCTGTTCAGCCCAGGTATGAGCATTTTGCCATATTCATGCCTTCTCAGCCACATAATCGCAGCACAGCCAAGTAAAATATGGCATAATTTAATAACCTGGTTACAGTGCAGCTCTCACCATACGATGAAGAAACTTAGGCAGGATCAATAAAAACAGTTGCCTGACAAATATACCCATGCTATCTGCTAGCACAATCCATACCTCCAGAGTTCCCAGGATATTTTGCTAATAAATGCATCTTGAAAAGCCCTTCCTTTACTTCTTGATCCCCACTGTACTGAAAGAGCTACAGTCCTCTGATGGGAGACATCCAATACCTGCATTGTGAAATAAAGTACAGTAGCAACTCTAAAAGAAATGACAGGGCCCTAAAACTTAACCAAAAGAGATGCTTTTAAACTGTTAGATTAATAACTTGGGAGAAAAAAGACACCAAAAAACTGTCAAAAAATGGATCATGACACCACAGATACAAGAAATATCTGTTAACAGATACAGAAATTGTCTCTGGAGGCTAAGAATGCATCTGTATAGAAAATATATTGCCTGAGGCTCTGCCTGTAGACCTCAAAACTATAACTGGTCATGGAGCATCACAGACATTCAGGCAACCATTTGATGTGGGAGGGCTGGATGAGATAATCTGAAATCTATTACAAACAAAATTGTCTTTACTCAAACTCTAAACTTTTTTCAATGCACTCCATAAATGTAAGAGAGGTAAAACACATGTTCTAGGAGGAAGGAGGCAAAGCATACTATTATTATTCTGACAGCCTATAGAATACCCAAAACTGAAGACTACATACAGCTTATTGCTTATCTCCCATGGAGGTGTCTGCCCTAAGAGGAAGGAGAGATGACAGGCACAAGAAGACAAGAGGCATTGGTGAGGGGGACAGCTTTCAGACTCATAAGTACACATTTCTTGTACTGAAGAATTTCCTCCCATCTTAACATTTCACTGGGAATACAATTTTTACCCACGTCTGCCATATCACAAACTCTATCACATTAGCCTCACAGGAGAGATAAATTACATTATTCCCACAATTTTATCAAATCTGGCTTCAAGGATGATAAAGTTCCCACAAATTTCTTTAAACAATGAAATAATCATTCACGTATCTTATGTAGGGATTGCATGCCAACAACCATTACTTCAGCTGTAAGATTCCTGTGGCACTTCTTGCACTGAAACCTATTTTTTAGCCAAAGCAATGGAATATTGCTGTTACAGAGCAGTGAGGTGGAACCTCCTCACAGTCTCAGGCAGCAATAGCGGTGCAAGGACACTGCCACAAGCTTTTTTCAGAAGTCATGACAAGCAGGTCTCTGAAGGACCCAAGAGAGGGGACAATAGATCTGCTGAGGTAAAGTGACAAATGGGACACTTACCATCAGTCAAGGGCTGCATAACTGGATTGGACAACAAACAGGCTAAGCATCTTAACAAGCATGGAATACTGCATCTCTCTGCTCCTCAAAGGTCAAAAAAAAAAAAAAAGCAAGAGCATGCCTTTCCTATAGTGCAATCACTGACTCTTAGAACAGTTTGAGTTGGAATGAACCTTAAACATCGCCTAGCTCCAACCCCCCTGCCTGCCATGGGCAGGGAACTTCCCACTAGACCAGGTTGTTTAAAGCCCCATTCAACCTGGCCTTGAACACTTCCAGGGACGGGCCATCCACAACTTCTCTGGGCAAACTGTTCCAGTGCCTCACCACCCTCATTGTAGAGAATTTATTCCTAATATCTGATCTAAACTCGCGCCTTACAGTTTTAAGCCATTCCCCCTTGTCCCATCCTCTTGTAGAAAGTCCTCTCCAGCTTTCTTGTAGCCCCCTTTAGATACTGGAAGGTGCTGTAAGGTCTTCCCAGAGCTTTCTCTTCTGCAGGCTGAACAATCCCAGCTCTCAGTCTTGTCTTCACAGAAGAGGTGCTCCAGCCCTCTGATCATCTTTGTGGCAATAGGTTGTATTTACAGACAGAAGGGCAGCTGCAGGCTGTGTGGCAATTCCGAGAGAGCTGGAACCCACTTCTCAGCACACTGTTCACCTGATACATCAGGGCTTGCAAAATGCTTAAGACAGCACTTCTGTATAGCCAGAGCAGGGTATGCAAATTAACAGCAGCAAAGGCAACAGTTTCTTCTAATCTCACCCACTTTGAATAGAGAGGCCCCTCTTTGTTCTATTGAGAAAGGCAGGATTTTTTCCTGAAAGCTCTACTGTGCTTTCTAAGATACATAGAACAGCAAAATCAGATAGCCTAGGCAAGCACACAAAGACTCAATAAAGTAAAAATCTCAACTTGATGAAGTACAAAGATGATCAAAAATAGAAAGACAAATGGTTTCTCATATATATATATATATAAAAACTTACCGAGCAACAGCAAGTCTCAAAAATGCTATTTAGGACTGGAGATTTTTTTCCCCCCTACTTAACCTCCTCACTTCCAACGGGCTTGTAAATTACATCTTTTCAGAGAAAAACAAATAATGCTAAGTTTTTAAAAAATGTTTAAAGCCAACACGCTTGGTTGTTATTTTCTTTCAAAAGACTGGCTTCATTTGCTAAAATTCTTTATCTAGCAAATTTGGCACCAAACAATTAAACAGGCTATGAAAAACACGATATCAGTATTAGATTTCCACCTTCAGAGGCACACAGTTAATCCCAAGTTACTGGACATCATTAAAGCTCCCTTATTAATGTTTTGAATTAAGATGAAATAATGTTTCCATTAGAGTTCATGTTCTGAAAAAAAGGGATGCTTACTAGGAGACAGAGCTGGAACAATCGATTGTGACGAAGCTTTTTTATTTTCCATTAATCAGTGCTGAGAGCACAGAACAATAGCACTGGGACCATTAAAGAATACTTCAGGCCTGCAATTTTGGGTTGAATTTTTTCCAAATGCTCCAAGCAACTAAATCCTATTGAATTTCAATAGGAGCTGGGCACCTAACTCCTTTAGGTGTATTTAAAAAGCCTTTTGCTGATTTCCTTCGCTCTCTTCTCACTAGAGATTTCAGCCAAGCCCAAATGCTGGCAGTGGAATTTTTCCACCAGCCCCAGAAGGCCTCAGATGTCAGTGGTGTAACTCTGCACATGAAGGCACAGTCTCAGAGCACGGCTGCCTTACAACAACTTTCCACACTGTCACCCCTGCACAAGTCTCTTCATAATGCAGTTGTCTATAGCTTTTGAACATGGCTGCTGATGCTATCCATCAGGAATTTGCAGATGAGAATTAAGCTGGGCTTGCACATTTATTTTACAGAACTCATTTTAATGTGGAGCTCTCTCCCATCACAAAGTTTGCTCGAGAAGTAGACTTCAAACCCAAAGTATTCGGCAAGAGAGAAAAAGTGTCAACATGCTAAACCTGATACAAAAATTATTAAAAATCCCTAATTCCTTTCTGTTTATTTCAGGAACCTCTTATTCAGGGCTTCATAAAAGTCTCTAGAAGGGATTCATTCAGGACCCTCTCTTTCAAAGTGAAAAATGCTTTAGCTTCTACCCAGTGCAGCATATGCTTAATTTTATATCTTACTGAATTCAAAGAAACTATTCACCTACACTTCAGATGAAGCACACATAAACACAGCTCACAAATATGCAAACTCATTCATTAGTGCATACAATATGCTAATATGAGTAGAGGGAACTGCAACATACTATTAAAAAAAATCAGTGTAAGCCAAACAAGTTTGTATTTCTGTGTTATAGAGAACTGTCATAATAACACTATTTACACAGTGGCTACTTTCCTTGATTTGAGCATTTTCATCCTGTCAAGTATCTTGTTGCATGCTTTTTATTAAACAAACTTTCTCACTCCTTTTTTAAAAAGCTTCTTCATACCCACCATGCCCTACACCAAGCAGCTCATTAGTCTTGCCTTTGCTCCACAGCCAACATGGAATTTATTGAGGGACCTCAGGAAGAGACTGTATGCCTGTTGTTTTCCAGCTACAAATTACAGGACAATAAAAGCCACTGTGACTCCCAGCAAAGCATATTTCCTTTTAGACTATCACTTTACAACATTACTTCATTCTAAGAGAAAATAAATATTGCACAACATCTCTTAGCTGTAAGCAGAATCACACAAAAGGAAGAATTTGGCCATGATCTGCCTAGATCATAAGTTGCAGTAGCTCCACTTTGTACAGCTAAAAGGGAATATAAGGGTAGATGGCATTTCTTAAGATGTAATGGTCAAGTTCTGTCACCTGCTACAAAATTTGATAACAGCAACACTTGAAATCTAGTGGTTTCAGACATAATGTACTTTCTTTGTTTGAGGCCATATTGTAATAGCATCCAGGAAGCATCAACACATTTTCAAACAGAAATTAGAAGGAGCATTGATAAAAATATTTTTGTTCCAGTGGTTTTGAAAACCCACTATTTGCCACCCACTCGAATGCTTCCAGACAAGAAGCACTGTGGATGGAAGTACAGCTGGATATGCACAGAGACATCATGAGGCCCCCACATCTAGATCCCATGAGCTATTTATGGCCTATTTCAACAACTCGCTCCTGCAAAAGCGGATACAGAGTATGCTGAGGAGGAGTTCTTTGTGACAAAGTTCCAACTTTTTACCTCTCCCCGAGAAGTAAATTATGGAATGGTCCTGTGTGCTAGCCTTGCTTCAGGATTCTCAGCTCTGGCCTTGCTACTCTGGTCTATGTGGTTTTTGGTTTTATGGGACACTTTCTAGGATGTGACGCAATTTCAACAAGTAAGAAGAGTGAGAGGTCACCAAAAGCAGGACTTAAATTCTGTATTTACTCATGATATCCTCTTCTTCTAGAAGCAGTATGTTTTCAAAATTCATCCTCCAAAACTAGGATTTCTGGCCTGAGCAATGAACATGCTCTTCAATAAGAGTTTTAAAAGAAACAAATTTTAAGTGACTAACATTGGTTTCAACTTCCTCCACATTAAAAAAAAAAAAAAAGCACAAAAGAAAACAATTTTTGTCTGGTCTGGCAGGACAAAGTTCCAGTATAAAGACATCAAGTTCTGAAACAAAATCCTTTCACACACCTGGGTGACAGTCACTCAGTTACCAGTATCAAGCTCAGCACTGATAAGGGTTCAAGTGCCATATTTGTTTGACATTCCCATAAACACAACCTGCATTTGCCTCAACATATCTGAGCTCTCTCCCAGGCCTGCTCCAGGGAATACACATCATGCTCTTCCACACAGCTGCAAAAACAGTCACACACTAAACCTGCAGTCCAGGCACTTAATATTCCTCACAGGAAAACACATGTACTAGTTTAAGCTAATAAAAACCCTCTCAGACACCATATGTACACAGCCCATTCAGTCAGCATTTTACAGTTGCCTCTAAAATTTGTGAAGGAGGAGAGTTACTTGACATGCAAAATAAATGTAACTGAAGGCAATAAAGTCAGCATTTTCAGCTAAGTGGCAAAAACATTTCACATACTGAAGGCAAGTAGCTTCCTCCTGGCGCCAATTTCCTGCGCCCGTCCCAGCCAGCGAGCGCTGAACAGTTGTGGCCATCATTCAGCGCATCAGGATTAGAGCATTCTGAAATGGGAACTTAATTTATACCAACCAAAGCACATGGCCAGCGCTGTGCAAACTCTCTCCAAAGCTTTGATAGTGTTCCAAAGAGACCAAACTAAACTTACATTTGAGAAATGAAGATAGAAGCCAGGTCTCTCTGAAGTCACATACCCCATTAAGCTACTGTTATGTGCAAAGACTTATATTATTACATGAATTCATGTTTCTATTAGTTTTGGGTCCAACATAAATAAATGATGCAGAGGCAGCTCTTTGCAGACTTTAAAGTTACTAAAGGAGAACTGCAGCTCTGTAAAACTCCACTCACTCACTATCACCTTTCCTCTGCTCCCTTTACAAATAAAGGACAAGTGCACTATTCATTGCTGGAAGAAAAAAATTCTTTAAAGACTGAGACTAAGAAGAAATTCTTTAAAGAATGAGAAGCCACAGCCTTCTCAGTAGCAGCTGGTCTGAGCTTCAAGACATCAAATACCTCAGGAAGCTAATGGGCATTATATGGAATGAATTTTTAAAGAAAAAACAAAACAAAACAAAAAATGAAACAAACAAACCACCAAGCTAGTATTTGGCAGAATTCAGCAACACTATTCTCAAAAGCTCTTTGGAAAAAGAGGGACCATGTAAAAGCAATGCCTTGGACATGTCAAGAATAAACTCAAGAGTCTGCACAATACCAAGCAAAAGTCACCCAAACAGAAGAATTCCCCCAGCAGGGCAGTAGTTGAAGAGTTAAAAACAATTGCAACTTAAAGCAATGGGCACAAGGAGCATGGTTTAGAGACAGATGAGCCTCTTCTGTGCTCGAACATTGGGCAATGAAGGTCAGACTTAGAATACACTTTAAAATACGTGTTATTAGAACCAAAGCATTGGTTATGCATTATAAATGCATTAACACATCAGAACGTCCAACTGGTAGCAGTAGAGCAGACATTCATATTGTTGCACTCATTTTTCTAAAGCTTGAGGCATGGCTGCTCTTTATGTGAACTATTTGTCCAGGTAATTCACTGAAGGATTTTTTTGAGGGATAGCATAATTTTCTAGGCCCTTCTCTCTGATCTGAGATTTCCTGTTGCATAAATTAGTAATTAAAATAAACATATCTTTGTAAACCCACATTTTCCAAAGAATTTTTCCCAGCAAGTGATAAAGGAAATGTCAGTCTTACTCCACAGTTAGATGAATTCTGTCAATAATCATAAAACTCTTCTTGTTTTGTGGTTAGGATTTTTTTTAATGTCAAAAGATCATCCAATGTTTTAGCCTACATTTTATATCTTCTCTGCAGTTTTCAATGCTTACTCTTTTAAAAAGTTGATTTTCAGATGTCTGTCCTGCTTAAGCCTCTCAAGACCCCATTAGATGTTAGATGTGACATCAACAAAAAAACTTTAAGTCTAATCTGGACACCAAAGGCCTTACTGACTAATCAAGAGCCAAGATTACCTACTGGAACCAAAAATGCTCATCCCACACAAAAATATGTATTCAGCAACAATTGAACTAGTGAAAACTAGTTGTAACAGTTGTCTTACAGAAGTGAAGCAAGAGGTTATACTAAAGAAAGGTGAGTCCTTGCTTTAAACATATCCAACCTCATTATTTACTAACTCACAATGCAAACCACCACTCTTTGTGAGTGATAACTGAAACACGGGACATTCTTCACATCACACCATTACTGAGCACTGACAAAGTTTTCTCCACTGTAAAAAATTTTTTCATAGCAATATTTTCTCAGTATGCAAAATAAATAATTACAGGCAAAGTTATTTTCTAAGACAAAGTGAGAGGAAAAATAGTGGGCATCCTGATGCACAACCAGCAAACACTGACACATGAATAGCTCTGCTAAAAATGACTTTAATGACAACAGCGTGTTTCCCCTTTCCCCAGCACATAACACATTTAACTTTGTCAATTGCTAGTACTTGTTAAGGTTTTAATTCATAACAATTACATTACACTAGAAAAGGACTGCCTTGTGTACAATGTGCATTTCCTCATCAGCTGGATGGCCAAAGGAAACCTACAGATAGATAGATATGTAAAGTACGTTAGAGCTGTGTAACATAACTGGGTATTTGAATATTTATAAGCTATTGCACTTGGGACAGCAAAGCGGATGACATGAGCGCATGTTTTTAGAAAGCTCAGCAATAAAGCTTTCCTCATGGGAAATCTGCCCTTAGCATGATATATCATAGAATTCTCCTATCATGTACCACATTACTTGTCCCAAATAGCACACTGATAGAGCCAGAAATGTTGTGCCTATTTAAACATCAAGCTTTATGGTGCTCTAAATGTGGCAGAAACTCTCTGGTAATCCTTTATGTGGTTTCACACCCTTTGAGTAATGGGTATTTCATACTATGAAGACATGGACTGTGTCCATCTTGGGTTCTAATTTACTCTGAAAAACACTAAAAAAGCCCTCTTTTTAGACACTTTGTGAATTAATTGCAGGCTCATGGAATTGAATTAGATTACTTTTTAGCTTTAAAATGACAGCATATAATGGTGGTGGTAGAATGAGCAATCAGTTCTCAGAGCAACACCAAGCACTTACCACTGTGCAACTCCTCACACTGCTATGAGAAATCATCTTTGACTGTTTCACTGTTAAGTGTAACATTAAACGTAGATTCTTATTTTTAAATATGGAGAACAAGGTGAACAAGCTCGGGGAAGGGGAATCTATTGCAAACTGGAGGTAATTGTGTACTAACTGACTACTGCACTGTTTTCCACAGAAATTCCAGCCACATTAGCTTTGGCAGAAATTAAAGAGTACTTCTGGTATCCTTAACAACATTCAAGGAGTTCCTTTTAACTTCACTTCGTGTTCTGTCGTTCTTTCTACTCTTTAAAGCAGGGAAAGCAGGGTGTTTTTTTCAACCTTCAACTTGTTTTACTGTTAAAATAAATACAAAGATAATTCAGTCAGAACTCAGGCTCAAAGGAACCCCACTGAAGTATTTATTCCTCTTCAGGAGCTGAGAAGCTCTTCTTTTGGTCAGGTTGTCCCTCTTTACTGCTGTTCAGTACATTGTGCAACTCTGCCTGTGAGTCAACACAATCACAGGACCCAATGATAAAAGAAGCTATTCAGAGTTTTGGCAGGAGGAATATTTCTGACATTTTGTTTTGGGATTAGACTTCAGTCTTGAGGCTTTAACACTAAGCTGCCCATGGTACACACACAGATCTGATTTCTGACACCTCTTCACTCTAAAACAATTTATTCTTGAATATCCCCATCCAAGTCAATGGGATGATCACTGAAGTGAGCTGCAATCTGTAACAGACAAGCACAGTTGAATCTATCTGTTGAAAAGGGAAGATTACACCCTTACAACACTTACATGTGAGTACTGAGCCACATAATCAACAACTTATGCTTTCTGAAAGGAAAACACAGAACAAAACACCACCATGTAGCCAGGCATCAGAAAAGGAATTGTACCATATTCCAAAGAACAGCTAAACTCTTAAAAACCTCTACAACCACACGTGATGTGTTTTCAAGCATGTTCATAACTATGAAACAATTATATAAGCAACATTAATATTTATACTGATTAACTAAATTAGCATTAACTGCTGGGCTAGAAAGTGACCTCAAGGGACTGCAAACTCCAAGTACTTGAACAAGGTAAAAATGCATGCCTTTTTTTCCAGTTAAGGAACAGAAATAGGGACATACAAAGGGAAATGCATGTCAAGTGCCCTAGGCACGTTGAGATGTAAGCAGCTATGATTTCAGGAGTACCTACACCCTTTTTCATGAAGGGACAACATATATGACTGTCTTATACTACCTAATCTAACTAATAGCCAAAAGCTGCAAAAAACCCCAGTCATCCTAGAAGAGCTGCTTTGAACTCAGCTTGGAGAACAACAAAAAAGCAGAGGAAATTTACTATCACTTCTCACTTGAGAGAAATGTTTACGTGTGTTCTCTATTTTTGGGCTGGTCTCCCTAGAGAGGTCCACGTGATTTCCTTGTCTACCTCCGCTTTCCCTCTCAAAACTCCCAAATCCATGAGTTGATCTGGACAGATCAGAAGACTAGGCATGTCAGAGGAGATTTAAATTTCCTGAAAATGTTGCGAAAATAAGGAGCCCAGTGGAAAAGAAATACCCTCTCTATATCCTGAGAGGAAAGATTTCATATTAATAACCACACTGACTGGAATTCCCTAATTTTTATCAACATCCAGCTTCAGGAAGACTTATTGCAAGTTTCAACCAAAGCTATTTGGCTTCATAAGAGCAAGCAAATTGCAGAAAGGCAAACAACCACCCACCTGAAGACCCCCAAAGCGCCCTCACACCTTAAGTCTTTCTATGATAACATCATCATTCTTCTCTGACTAAGCAGAATTTTTTCTTATTGATTCCTATAGTCAGAAAATTTAAACGATGAAACCAAGAGATTTTCAGCTTCAAGGATGGTTCATTTGCCATGAAACTCAGTATGAAGTCCAGAGTGGAAAAGGAAAGCCTTCCTTCATGCCATCTTTACCACCACTCACCCACATGCTACTTCACATTGTTACATGACTGTTCCAGGTAGGAAATAAAAGCATTTGCGGAAAAAAAAAAAAAAAAAAATCTGACACCCACTTTCAATGGTTTAACTCGACAGAGAGCAGTAACTCTTGGTTCATCAGAGCATGAGCTCAGCAGACAAAGAAAACTGAAGAATCTTCATTCAATAAGGTACGTGCATTCATCAGGTAGTCAGTCACTTCTTGACTCAACTCAGATTGGTTAAACTTCTTTTATTAACTAATTTCAGCTCATCTAATTTATTAACATCTATATAGCCCACCTGGGGCCCTTGAACATCTGCTGCACTTGTCTGATTGGGGAAGCTCAGGCCCCTTCCTTTATTATAATAATTTCTCAGATTTCTGTTAAGGCCTTTAGATGCCCTTTAGATCTTTCTTAAAAACTATGGCAGCTAGCAGTGTTTATTCTCCATAAAATAATTTCTTGCTGTTGTCCAGCAGAGCTGAACACACTTCTCTCATTCAACCACACATGCTCAAACAGAAATCATGGGTAGGGATTCTCAAAGACTGACAGCTCTGCTGGTCTTCCATAAACAGAGACATACGGTTCAGGCTCATGCTAGTCCACACATTTTCATTTTCTAGATCATGATGGTCACAGCAACCCACTGAGCTCAAATATTAGTAACCAGGAGTGGGTGTCAGTAGTGGGTGTGGGTGGTGGAAGATCAAGCATTTCTTTGTGCCTCACACATTTAGGATGTTCCTCTTCAAAGACACTTTTCTGCATGCATCATCCTTCCAGAAAAGCTATCATCCACTACAATCATATGCCACTACAATTGGCATATGAAAAATATG
This sequence comes from Peucedramus taeniatus, assembly GCA_013400575.1. Classification (NCBI taxonomy): domain Eukaryota; kingdom Metazoa; phylum Chordata; class Aves; order Passeriformes; family Fringillidae; genus Peucedramus; species Peucedramus taeniatus. The sequence goes on along the minus strand of WBNO01003473.1, from coordinate 101,244 downwards.
CAATGATGTTCTAATGTGCAAATGGAAAAAAACTTTCCATTATTCAATTTCCTTCAAATTTCTGAGTGTTACACAGATAGTATGAGCTGATAAATTTTATAGTAAACAGGAAAACAACAGCTGACATACCTGACCACCATATCCTCAGTATATCCTCAGTCTCCGCCTGTTGGATGCTGAATTTGTTCCACAAAGATCAGTTGGGAATTTTCCTGTGTTGTATGCAAGATTATGATCTGTAATTGGTTTAATTGATGCTAAATAGCTCAAGACTTTGACACATATTCAACAGTTATTTTGAAGTTTATTTGTAGCTGCATAACTGCTCAGAATATTCCTTTTGAAAATGTGTAAGAGTTAATTGACCAAAGATTTTGTGGGTGGGGAGTGAACTCTAGAGTACACGCCATAGTGTGCTAACACAGACATTATCTCATACTATATAGAGCTTCCCTAAGATGAAAGGCATAGAGGGCTCACTGTAGAATAAAAAGAGCTCTTGTAAGAAGAAGAAATAAAAATTTAGAAAGAGAAAACTATCTTTGAAATCGTAAAAGCTGCCCCACACTGAAGAATCACCTCATATTAGACAGAATCATCACCACAGGGAAGAGGGGGATGTGAGGTAATGAGCAAGAGAAATAGCCTTCCTTACCAAAATAATTATCTTAAAGTAGTTAGATAATCTTTGACTTTCAAAACTGCTGAACCAGTTGGCTCTATCTCATGTTCAGCATCATACTATTAAACAAGTCAAAAGTTTCTGTGGTTACTATCAGATGAAATGAGCTAATTTCCCCAGAGAATTGGCTACACTGACCAGATGTCTTTAGCCAGCTACTCCTCAGATCCAGCAGGAGCAGCACATGCAATGCCTGCTCTGTTACTATGGAGACAGGTTTTCCCATCCACTCTGCAGCCGGGCTTATAGTAGCTACCAGCTGTTGTCTCGACTTCTACTCCATCAGGAGAGACTAAGGAAAGAAAGTGGGAGACGTAGGGCTGAGCTTCTCCCAGCCCCAGACCTCATAAACTTTAACCGCAGCCTCCAGCCACCCTCAATCTTCCCAGCCGCTGCTTGGGCTCGTTGCTATTGTTTGAAGCCGCTTACGGGGCTTCCTCTGCTGGTTTTGCAGCCTTGGAATCGGTCAGTGGCAGCCCTCAGCTGATGGCTGCAACGTGCTCAATTGCTGGGCTGCAAATGTAAGGATTCCCCAACACATGCTTCCAGCCCGACATTCCCATCAGAATGGTTTATGAGCTTAAATTTAAATCTCCAGCAGAAACTCATTTCAGGTTCCTGACATTATTCTCGCTCCATACTTTCAAAGAAAAACTTTGTGGATTAATGGCTTCCTATCCATCCTGCAAGGCTGGATAATGCCTTCAATCCCCATTGCTTTTTAACTCCTGTGGAAATTTAATCCTTCTCTGACCATGCTGATGAGCTGCAGAGAAACAATGCTGGTCAGGATTTTCATTCTTGCATTTTCTTTTTGAATGCAGCCAAGTTCAAATGTCTAATTATAACATTGCAGAGTTAATGATCAATTTAACAAGGGCTTTAGAGTATCTCTGAAGTCATAACAACAAGCCAAAGAGGGGTTTAAAACATTAACTGCACAGGGAGCCTACGTAGACAGCTTTCTTAGGATTATCTCTCTCACTTAACAAAGTTGAGTCATTTCAGAATACTTCAGCAACCCCATGGCTCGATCTGGTTGCCACATAGCCCAGCTAGTGTTTACTTTATAGCTCTGAGCAGCACCAATCATTACCCTATTAATTCAAGCATGTTTAATTCGATGTCCTTCAACTACTCAGTCATGCCTATTTGTAACTCTTAAGCAACTCCAGAAAGGTAGAGCTTGTCACCACATTTATACCTAACAGGCTCTAATAGCTAAGGTTAGATATACAATGTAAGTAGGGTATATATAAGGACAGTTAGAAGTGATATTCACTGAAACGTACTCTATGCAGCCTCTGCTGCTTTGGCTTGAGGCACGCTTTTCTCCACTCATTGCACAGGCTGAATCTGCCTTCAGGTGTACATAACTCCTGCTGATGTCAGTGTGCTGTAAATACACACCAGAGGAGGCACTCTGACCTGTTCACTTTTTAATCTGACATATTTAGCCACTCATATTTTGTATATGTTACGCACCACTGCCATGCTGAATCAGCACATCCAGAAATAACAATAAGGGCATGCTCAGCCTACTGCAGCACAGAGAGAGCAGCCAGTCTCCTCCTTGCCTTCCTGTCACAGCAGCCCTACCAGACAGCATCACCAGGTACATTTTTCAGAGGGCTTTTTGTGTCCCCAGTTCAGGTATCAAACAAGGGTGAAGCTGAAAGGCAGTAACCTGCCTAAAGAGTTAGGATAGCAAAGAAATTACAGATGAGGAGGCAGCCATTCCTGGTCCTCCAAGATTAGCTGAGGGGGAAAAAAACTCCAAAATCTCATGCTGCCCACAAGATCCCTACCAACATTTTCCTTTGCACTCTACTGAAGAACAGGGCTGGACATGTTTCATATTTTAAATTACAAGTGAGGAAAATGTCTCTCCTTTTTTGCTGTGGACAGCCTGCAGTGCTGGGCACTCCAAGAAGAACATTTCAGGAGTTTAACCAGTCAGTGTAACAGCCATCCTGTGGTTGTGCTGAGGGACAGCACTGTAATTAAGAACTTGTAGGCCCATAGGGATTTACATGTGGGGTTTTATCAACAAAAAACATTTACGCATCTTTTTTCCTTAGTGTTGCAGTTACAGACACAATGGCTGTATGGTGACACGTAGGACAAGTAAAAGCAGAAAAACTGCATCAGCAAAAATCAGTGTTTCCTCCCTAAATCAGGTGGTGCAATCACATTTCCTTTCATATCTCCTGGGAGATTACATCTTATTGCTTTCTTCATTTAAACTCAATTTCCCTAGACCTTATCTATGGCAATTTCCACTTCATGGTGAGTTTGTTCATTACATTCAGGTAATTGCCCCCCACAGCCCCACCATAGCAAAGGATTATGGACAGACGTTTGAGACCGAAGATCACTTAAGCTCTGACAAATCGTAAAACAATAAAGAAAAGAAAGCAGTCAGTCTGCACGACACTAAAAAAGGCTTTCAATGAACCCCTGAGTATACCACTGCTGCAACTAAACCTTGAAGCTTCCAATTTTGGGAGGGGTTTTCACTTAAACTCCAAAAGCTAGTCTTTCCAGAGATGATCATGGCACACATATTCCACAGAAGTAAAGGGATAATTTTTTTGTTCTATTTCAAAGCAATTTTGCTAGAAAAATGCCATGATGAAATGATATTTGGACACTACATCACAACCACGCCTATCATTCTTTTAAAGAGTACAACACAGACATTGCACTGCAGTGGCAGTACAGAACTGTGTATATTTAATAAAATACATCTGCATTCAACAAAGGACAATGAGGTATCAAATCTGTCTGCTTCATCATGCTTTAAAAGCACAATACTTCATTTAAAACAGAAAAACAAGCAAGTTCATCAGCTCTCCTTAAGATGTTTAGGACCCTGAAATCACAGGGGGCATAACAAGGCACTACATTTTTTAGTAGTATTTTACTGATGTAGTTACACAACAGCTATAAATAAGCATTAAGTCCTTAGGAAAAAGTCTTCACTTTGAAACATTTCAGGGGTCTAGGAAGTCCTAGCCTATCTTCCAAACTGATAAGCACTATGAGCAAAATTTGCACACCTGTGAAAAAGCTGGATTCTTTTAAGCATAAATTGTCAGAGAGATGGTGGCAACAAGACATGTATCAACTGATACTTGCATACAACAGAAAGATTCAGCCATGCTTTTTAGAGATTTTAGAAGCTTGTGTTTTATTTCAGAAATACAATTAGCCCTGCATTTGTTCCACTTCAGCTTTCTGCTCTCAGCTGGAACCCCCCTTGGTTTCACCCATAAATCTGTGCAGGAGAGGGGCATCTGCAAAAAACACAGCGAGGCCCTACCTTTGACATCTCAGCCTCGGGTTAGATGGCATGAGCTCATACTTGAGCTTCAAGAAAAAGCAGCACTCAGGTTCCTGAAAGTTCTGAAGTACAAACACACACACAAAACAAACAAACAAACAAACCCACCAAAAACCAAAACAACAACAACAAAACAAAAACCCAAATCACACCAAGAAAGAGCTCTGCCATACTACTGTGAGGTAAATGCACTAATTTTCTGCCAGGTCCAACAGCAGCGATAAAAGAAAAGAGTGTATGCCAACACTTCACAGGCCATAGACTTCTCATTCTGTTGCATGAAGTCAATATGAGACCGACAAATGTTCAAACTAATTATTCAGACTGGGAAAAAGCTGCAGAAGCCAAGGAACTACTGCAGATGACGGTCTTCCACCTCAAATCAGACCCAGGAGATGAGTAGGTGAATTTTTGGCTCCACTGATACTCAACAGAAACCATCTCAAAGATTCTGGTACAACAGTTTCTTTTACAAAAAAAAACAAAACACTGCAGTGCAAATCAGCACCTTACAATCCCTTCTCACATTTAAACAGCTCAGATCTCAAACACCCCAGAAATTCAGAGAGATTCTTAATTCTAAGGCATTAGGTTTTGTGGTGCAACACATATTTAAAAGCTGTACTGCTAACTTGTCACTTTTTGTGCCAATTCATCAAGCAGTTTGTATCCAGCAGATCATAGCTCTTAAGTTTTTGGCACAGGAAAGCTCCTTGACATATTTATATGATGGCAAAGGTCTCTATGTGTTTAAAATCAACAGTTATGCCTTCCTCTGTCCAAAAGGCACCCTCTTTTGAATAGCAATCACTGCAGATCTTACAACTGCATTAGAAGTGAAAAGCAACATGACAGTATCTCACAAATATTAAGAGGACAACCTGCAGTTTGAGGCATGTATAGCTGAAGTCTTTACTACTCCCCTGCAGAAGACTGCAGTGTACAGGTGCTCCAGACACCATAAACACTACCCAAAGCTGAAATCTCTGTCCAAACAGCAATAAGTAGCTAGGTTCAAGATACATACAAAAGGTTAGGCAATGTCACCATTTCTCATGAACTTTTCCTTAAGTTAAGGGTTGGTTATGTACCTAAATGATGTCTTTATTGCCAAATATGTTTATAAATGCACTTACTTAAAGACATGCACATTGCACTACTATAATTCTTGATTAACCACCAGTTTCTGTAACATGCATATAACTTTTTAAATCCACCTGTTTTGATTCATCTAATGCCATACACTGCAGTAAGACAGAAATAAAATATGTTATTTAAAGCTTTCTGTAACAGCACATTTGTCAACAATACTTGATCAAAGCATATGCTTTCACTGTACCATATTTGTTTAACTACTAGTGCTTATTTTAGCCCATATAAAGAGTTCTGAAGAACATAACATCAGTAGATGCCAGAAGAATGCAGCTTTTAAACATAACCTTACATTCAAAGAGCAAAATCAAGCTCTAACAACATAAGCAAGCAAAATTCCCTCATGTACACAAACCTTTCCTGTGTGATTATTTTTCTTTTTTGAAAGATTTAGTGGCAAAACCAGGATCTAAGTATTTTCCCTGATAAATAATTCAGAAGATAGTAGAAAAACTCATGCATGGTTGTTGCTATTTGGCAAAAGCTATTTGCATACATTTAAAATTTGTACTTTAGTATTTTATTACCAGAAAATCGAGCATTTCACATCAGAGTAGGTTTTGCTGGATTCTGTATGGGTTGTTTTCTTGAGGTCAAGTCTTTTAAGAGGGGTTGGTTTGGTTTTCCATCTGGTGTGTTTATCTGTTTACCAGAATCACGTTCTCACACTTCAAGGCGTTTTCTGACTTTATTACATGGGAGTGTACACCCTTTATAGGGGTGATTTTGACCCTGACTGGACACCAGGTGCCCATCAAAGCCACTCTATCACTCCCTTCCTCAGCTCTCTCAGGAGAGAGAAAATATAAGGCTTGTGGGTCAAGATAAGGACAGGGAGAGATCAATCACCAGTTACTGTCTTGGGCAGAACAGACTCCACCTGGGAAAATTAGCTTAATTTATTACCAATCAAATTAGAGCAAGATAATGAGAAATAAAACCAAATCTTGAAACACTTTCGAGCCACCCCTCCCTTCTTCCAAGGCTGAACTTCAAACTCAAATTCTCAGCCTCCTCCCTGCCAGAGGGGCAGGGAAACCCCAGGAATGGGGGTTGTGGCCAGTTCATCACACATTGTTTCTGTTCTTTTACACATTTATTGCATAGAAAGATGAAAACAGAGTTCTTTACTCTGAATTAGCAGTAATGCTGCATTGAATTGGATAAGATCAATAGTTCTGTGAATTACAAAGCTCCACAAAAGGCCACAACTTCATTTTGATTGCACTGAAATATATAACCAGTAGGTACCAAACCTGGATTTAAGAACCCTTGCCATGCGAGGAGGGAATAAGCACCTGTAGCTCACCATTTAAATAACAAGTGAAACCTTTGCATCGACTAAACTTAACAACAGTGCAGCAGGTATTGACATTTGGGGCTTACAAATGCATTTTCAGAACTGATCTAGTCCACGTATATTCATGGTGCAGCAGGCAGGGAGGGTTATAACAGAATGAGCTAAAAATGCTATTTTCATCTGACTTAAAGGTTTGTCATGTTTCACAGGATTTCCATTGCTAATAATAAATCTGTCCCTGCCAGCAGAGTTAATTAGACCAGATGAACAAAGACTTCACAGTGCAGGACCACTGAATGTTTCAAAGACCTGAAAGGTGCCCCAAATGTCAGATGGTGACCATCACACATGAGACTTACAGGGACAGTTCCTGACCCACAGAGGCAGTCATCTGTTTAGGCTTATGAGGGCCACCTCCTTAAAAAGCACCTGCATCAAGCCCACTCTTAGTGCAACACTACAGGGAGGGAAATCAAAACAAATACAACCCCCCACCATTCTTCAAAGTAAATCCTGAAAGAAAGAGTTTCATGTATCTTTTCCAGACCCCTCTACTAGCAGTGTATCTCTCCTTTGGAGTAATATTAAAATGAAGTTTTGTACAATTATACCTCACACACAGCAGTGGCAGTCCAGGATTCCAAAGCAAGCTCAGAAAAATTTTTGTTTCTTCTAGACAAAACCAAATCTCCTCAAACCAGACTGCAAACAGCAAAGTTCTTTGAAAACATAGTAAATGCCATTGGCCACTTAAAGAAAATGTTTATTTTACTTCAAAGATTTTTAGACTAAATTACCTTAAAGAAAAATGTGCAAGCAAAATACCTTGGTCTCCTTTTCTTTCCCAAACTCTTACAACATGCCAGTTGGTCTAGACCTACATATCACAGGAAAACACAAATAAGTGCATCTTTCATGAAATATATTTCACAAACAGGAGCTAGACCACTAGACAGATGCAGCAGCTATGTTTTAAACATTCTGGCATCCCTTTCCACCCCTGCTTCCATTTCCCTGCACCTTCCTTTTGATCTGGCCCCACCCTAGGAATCAGTGATCTTCCCTGAGGGAGGAAGGGTGTACTGGCACAGCTCAGCTCTGCCAGATGTTTTGAGGGAATTTCATTCCCTCGCTGATACTTGCTCAAGAGACAGAGGAGGTATTGCTCTGGGCTAAGCTTCCTGCTCATTGGTTCTAGTGGAGCTTTCCAACTTCTGAATTAATACCTAAACTAAGAAGCCAATTCACAGAGGGAGTGTGTATGAGAAGAGATACCCTGCTTGTTTGATGGTTTGGACTTCTATCATTAGTGCCAGCAGGAAATTAGTGAATTACAAAATGAGCACAGATGGGGAAGTGTCCTTCAGTCAGTCCAGCCTCCTACTGCTTTTATCCCTTCAATACTTAACTGTCCACATTATGTTTGGGCCCAAAGCACTAAGGGGCCCTCATTTACAGCCAACTCCCAGGCACCACCAGGAGCACATGAAATAGGTGCAGCAATCACAGAAGCACGTTCTTCAAAGCTCACAGGAAGGCCAGGGTGGGTGTGAATACTTCTCTTGCTCAAGGACAGGCTTGCCTGCTTTCTTCCAAGATATTCTCCAGCTAGGAAAGCATGAAGTAAGTACAGGCACATTCCCAGAAAAGGCTGAGAGCCATAAAGGCTCTACAGGAGGTAGAAGGCAGATTGCAAATTTTAATAACACTTAGTATATTAACTATTCGAGATATTTCTTTCAAGAACTGACTTTGTCAGGGAGGGTGAGAATCCAGCTGTAGACTCTAATGCTTGCTCTTTGTCTTTCCTGCAATCACATCTTATCTTTCCATATTTTGGCCTTTCTTCTTTAAATCATTAAAGGAGACTGCAGAACTGTTTTTTTTTTTTTTAATTGGCCCATAAATTAAAAAGCTATATATTCATCTTAGAGACATGCTCAAGCATAATCCCACAACTTTCTGCTTTATTATCATTTTCCTGACTTTTGAGGTGAAGACAATTAATCCCGTAGTCTGGTATGGTTTAACGTGTGATACAGTTTAAACAAAATTTCTCTTGGGAAAAGGCTTGTCTAGTGACATTGGCAGCACTAGTGACTGACCCCTAGGGAAATGGGACAGCCACACACAGATGGGAAAGAGCCAGAAAGGGACTACATGGAAGCACTGAAACATTAGACCATACCTCGTGGATGAAAACTCAAGTGCGAGGTCCAGATGCTAAAGTCTGAATCTGTTAGCATCACTGTTAGGGAACTGATACTAAGTGACAGATAGATTATATTACATAAAGTTCGATTTCTGGCTGCCCACAATGGCTCCTAATTCAAAGAAAGACCTGATAAGCTACTGACAATAAATAAAGCAAAAAGCACACTGCTTTGAAACTTTAGACTTACAGCCAGGAACATTACAGTAAGCATATTTGTTAAAAGAACTGCTTGATTTTGACCTAATGCTACTTTACCAAAGCAACTGAAAATTATTGATTTCCTCTGTTATGAATTGAGATGAATAAAAACCTAAGAGATTAAAAATAAGAAGCTTTCTTTGTTCTGCATATCACTTCTGCTGTGCTGTGTGTCAGTCAGATGCCATTGTTTTTCTTCCTGCTCCCACAGCACATGAAAAGTATCTTACTAGGAAATAAAACAAGTGAAGAGGTACAAAACAAAAGTATTTCCCAGGATTTTTACTGAATGCTTTCAGCCTTATATCTAGAACCAATAATAAGTAAGAAAAACAGTAGCAGTTCTAAAGAATTCCCCATACTGGTTCAATTTTCATTTTTGTTTTAAAATGTTCACAATATCTTGGGTTCTGGAGTCTTTTAAGAGAAGGGTTGGGATTAATATTTATATAGAAGTGATTAAAACACATTTTAATTTTAAAAAGCTGATAGGAAAGCAAAGTTGTACCTGTGCATGAGAGCCTAGATGCACATTCAGAAAGGCAATACAAGCTCCCTCAAATTTTAATTGACATTGGATTTCTGTATATTTGGATTCTCCATGCCTTGTAGACTGCTTCAGTCAGTAATGATTTTTAAGTTCAAGTTATGGAAAGAATGACAGAAGATACAGTTCCACGATGAAATTTGCAATTCATTAAGAAATTACAATACTCAAGAAATCCCTATTCCAAGAGATAACAGATAAACAGAAGTGACACTTCATCCCTCATCCAAGCCACCTGACATTTCTTCCTCCCATTCGTACACCTTCGCATGAAAGGTTTCACTGACAGCATTCACCACCTTTCGCCAACTCTTTAAAGCAAAGAGTTTTCCTAAGTGAAAAAGCTCTAACTCAACATCTCCCTTAAATAGTCGGAAGAATTAAATACCTGTTAGCAACTTTGTCAATGCCTCACCAAGTTAGGAAACAAGGAGAAAGAAAGAGCTGTTTCAAGGAATGGACAACTCAGGTTTCTCAGGTAACTGTCAGCAGAAAGATGTTTCTCCTGGTTGCTTCCTTGTTTTCTCCATAATGAACAGTCATCTAACACCAACATTATTTGTGATGCCCTTCTGCACTTATTCCATTCTATGTTCCAAGAGGCATGGCAGCAGAATATCCCACTTCTCATCTGCTATCTTCCAGATGTTCACCCTACCAGAAGTAAGTAGCAGTAATCCACACATTTGTGGGAAATCTACAGGAAGTACAGAACTGAGGAGCTGTTACATTAAAAAGACCCTTCTACCTGACTCTACTTAATAGAGATTTAAAGTGCCAGAGAATATTTTTCTGAATAATTGTTGATTCCCTCTTCTGAACAAAAAGCACTAGCAACACTGCAGGGAGAAAATGATGAAAACTCCCTACCCTCTATATTTAAAAACATTAGTCTTTTCTTTCCAAGTGAAAGCTAACTACAGACAAAATTAGAAGAAATTAGCAGTTACGGCACAGATCATAGAATCACAAAATGGTTTGGGTTGGATGGGACATTAATGATCATCTCTTTCCAACCTGCCTGCCATAGGCAGGGACACCTTTCACTAGACCAGGTTGCTCAGAGCCCCATCCAACCTGGCCTTGAACACTTCCAAGGAGGGGGCATCCACAGCTTGTCTGGACAACCTCTTCCAGTGCCTCACCAACCTCACAGTCAAGAATTTCTTCCTAATATCCAATCTAAACCTACTCTCTTTCAGTTTGAGGCCATTCCTCCTTATCCTGTCATTATATGCTCTTGTGAAAAGTCTCTCCATCTTTCCTGTAGGCTCCCTTTAGGTACTGGAAGGCCACAATTGGGTCACCCCCAAGCCTTCTCTTTTCCAGAATGAATAAAGCTAATTCTCAGCTTTTCCTCCTAGGGAAGGTGCTCTGACCATCTTCTTGAACTCACCCCAACAGGTCCATGCCCTTCCTGGGCTGGGACCACAGAGCTGGGTGCAGCACTGCAGGTGAGCTCTCACCAGAGCAGAGCAGAACAGAGGGGCAGAATCCCTCCCTCAACCTGCTGCCCAGAGCCCAGCTGGCTTTCTGGGCTATGAGTGCTCATTATCTATAAAGCTATGACTTGGTTTTAAAGACAGAAACACCTTTGCACATAAGCTACAAAATAAATGGAGCTGCCTGGGACTTGAAAGCTAACAGTCCCTTGTGTCTGAACATTTAGAAACCAGAGCTCAGTTGCTTTCCAGAAGTCGAATCAACTCATGAAACAGGAGATTCTCCTATTCAGAATTTCTCTTAATGTCTTCAGTAGCATTTCAGTACCATGGTTTGTTGACCTTGACAAAGTAAAGATTGACAGACTGCCTGTTTGTTTTGGGAATTGTTCGACAGAATAGACACAGTGTGCATTTTTGTGTGACTTGATGCATGGTTGAGCTTCTCACCTCTGATTCATTGGCCATTAACCTGACATAATCAATTAAGAGGAGGAAAGGAAATTTCACATTATTGCTATACTACTTGAAAGCATTTTTTCTACATTGTAGCATGGAGTTTCCTAGTTCTGTTGCCAAAATATAAATATAGGTCTCTGTTTACAAAGTAATTAATTTCAATTACTGCTGCAAACTTCTGCTGCTTAAAAGGTCTGCAAGATCCCCGATCTATTGCCTCCACCTAACCCACAGTATCACAAATGTATTTGAAAGCACATACCATTCTAAAGTTGACTCGTACGGTCAGAACACTGCCCCTAATTTTCTTAATTTTTTTCCTTGTGGATGAGATAACAGCTTCTTAAGAAAGTTCAGAATTAGAAATAAGGGAAGAATTATTTCTTTAAATCCTTTTCAACTCTGTTTGTTTTAAAAAGGTGTATGACTCATGGTGGTTAAATATTTAACTGTTTCACTAATGAGCTGAATCCTAACATGTGAATATGAGAACACGTGTCATTACATCTAAAAAATCCCACTCATATCCAAGGGGCATTTTTACACTTTTATATATATATTAATACATATAGAAACACCCATGTTAGGAATCTATAAGGTAAGTTGCTGTTTCAAGACTATTCTACACACATATTTAGTATTCTGTGTAGAGATATGTAGGAGTTGGAGCTTGGTTGTATGGGTACTTTTTTCCTTTTTATCAAAGCAATTGCACTAATTCAACCCCAAAAGTGCCTGTTACTGTATTAATAATAATGATGACATAATAGTACAATTATACCCTGTGGGACTAGGCTACACTGACATGTGCAACCACGTGCCCACCATCACTCAAAGACAGAAAGAGATTGAAGATACTACCCCACCCTGCTGCTCATTCCTGCATTTCTCATCTTGGAGATTACCACCCACAAAGCTGAACAACGGTAACCTGTTGTGGAAGTGCTCTCTGCCCTCCTTGTTACAACCACAGTAGGTTTAACCATCTTTGGTGGCAAAAGTAAAAAAGGCTTTTTGGGGCAGCTGGGCACTGCAGCAGACTGTAAAAGTAAACACAGCCCAATCCAGTTCTGGGCAGTGGTAAATCCCATGCAGCAAAGAGCTAGCAGATGACCGCTTCTTAAGATTTCCAGAGAGACATGCTTCTGCAAACCTACCTGCATCCTGCCTGTTCTAGCTGAGTTTGAACAAAACAGCTTCTGTTTGTAGAGATGGCCTAGCTGCCAACTCGGGTTCAATAACCAGCTCTGGATTATGGTAGGCAGGTCTAGACCTGTAGGATAAACTTAATCTCAGCCAAGTTGGCCTCAATCAGCTGCCAGGCTGCAACCCTGCTGTCCTGCAGCAAAACAGATGAAAAGTAAACATGAAATGCTACTTAATCCATTATTCAGTCAAATCAATACATGAGAGGCACAAGCTTCAATGTAAAATAAGGGCCAAAATCTCAGCTTTTGGGGGGCAAAAAAGAACCAAACCAAAACCTTCACAGTTCTAAGTCAAGAAATGAGACAAGAAGTTAAATACATTTTCCTTTCCAGTGTTGTGACTGCTGAGGCCCATCACTGAACCAGAATGCTTGGAGCAGGCCAAAGCTGGGACTTCTGGAAGTCGTGTTTTCTCTGCCTCAGTGCCTGGTCGTGCAAGAGCCCACTCAGAACTTCCTTCCCCTTACCTTTTCAACTGCTTTGTTTGGGCTGCAAGGCCTGTGAGGGTAGGAGCTATCTTTTAGAGCTCATGGCTCCACACTCTACTAGGTGTTGTGCTTGATCTTACAAGCAGGGCTGTAATGGAAACAACAATAATGTCCTTTCTCAGAAGAATAACACAGAAGTCTGCTTGTAATTTGCTTGTAGATAAAGTTTCCATCACACTTTTAACTATCAAAAGCTAACAAATCTTACTCTACGGTTCCACAAACAGTTTAAGCCAGAACTGTTGCCAAAAGAAGCAATCTCATCTGGCCAAAAAAAAGGTTAACTTGAACCCATCTGGGTTCTCCAAGGCAATTGACAACAGAGCTGCATAAATGCTTATGTTGGCAGAAAGAATGGAGCAGCAGAATCATTTCTTCAGGTGGCAGTGCCAGTTTATATAGGCTGAAACCCACTCTTGAAAGTGCAGCCTGGGTTCTCTGAAGGATTTATCTCACAAAGCCAACTTAGAGTGGAAAAGCTATGGATCACCCAAGTTTACACATAAAACTGCTAATATTCACCTCCCAAGAATGCCGCGAGGTTAAGCACACTCGTGTTTGTAAGGCATTACAGAAGTAAGATCAGTAAATATTTAATTTTCTCTCTTCCCTTTCCCCTAGCCTTGGCCACTGAGTATAACTCATTCTGAGCTCCATATACTAAATCAATGACTTGGAGCAGCTCCTAGAAGGTAGCTGTCAAGCTCCCTATCTGTGGGCCAGATGGAGGTCAGTCATCAAACACACACAATCCGATTTAAAACTGGTCTGCAAAGCTGCAGCCAAAACAGCATCTAAATGCCTTGTACCCACCCGTGTTGCAGGGAGCCATGGAACAGACAAATCACCTCTACAGCAGACACCCTTTCTCACCTTGATCTGGGGAGCAGCTGCAGAGGAATAAAGGACAAGTAAATCAACTCCTTTCTGCATGCGTTTCTTGTGTGAACACATATTGTCAAACTAACAGAAACAACAATGAAAAGGAGAGTTTCTGAAAGGTGCCTTGATAAGGATGTTAACAACATGGTGCAGGAAAAAGAGGCCAGCCTCAGTGTCATTAGCATAAGGGAAACCATCAAAGTGAGGCAGCACGTAGCTTGCTTTCACAGACTGGGTGTGAAAACAGGCATTTTGGTTATTTTGTTAGTACTTCAAAGTCTGGCTGTTTCTGAGCGCCAGTAACAGCTCTTGCTTCCCCATCGTGTTAAAAATATCCTCCTGGTCAATGGGTTAGGTGGAAATACCTGATGTAAACAATGCACTAAGGTACAGGTCCCTGAAATCAGTGATCAGCGGGAATAGCTGAACAGTGCAGAGGTTTTAGGACATTTATCCCAATATTTGGTCCCTAGAGGGAACTCAGAAGCCTACAGAGCTTACTCTGCTGCAGAGCCTCCACTGCTGTGGCTACCAGGGCACATGGGCACCCATCCTTGTCTGCTCCCAAGGCACAAGACATGCCACAAGCATGGCAAGGAAAACGCAGCACGTGGCAGCTCTCCGGGCTATGAGGACTTCTCCAGCAGCTCAGTACAAACACCACGTTCTGAGCTCCACAATTAAATTCATTTCTTTTATAAGCTGAGATAAAATATAAATGTCCAAGCTAAATACTACAAGCCACTGAATCAACAGCTCTAATAAACTTTCACAAGGCCTTTCTGATTACTGAGATAAAGTAGAATTGGGCCTCATAGTGCAACAGGAGCAATCCTAGAAACTCTTTGTGCAAGACAAGTTTAACACAACTCATGCTTCAGTCATGATGACATTTTTTATACCAACAAAATAAAAGTAAATTAGATAAAAATACATTTAAAACATTAATTGTGAGATAAATACAGTTTGCAGTTACATAAATCAAACTCATGCTTCCTAGGTTACCCCTAAGTACAAGCAGACTCTGTTGAAGAAATCTTTCCTATTACATCCTGATCCTGTTAATATTTATGCACACAGGAAGCCCACTGAAGTCATGATGACGACTCATACACACAAAGTTAAACACACTGCACAACTGCAAGTCTCATGCCATAAAAACTTCACTTAAAAATGAAGAATGTAATTTAGTTGCCTCTGCACATATACATTTAAGAAAAAAAAAACCAAAAAAAAAAAACAACCAGCATACAGTCCTGCCTTTTTTCTCCCCCGGAAGGCAAGGCATTACCCCCCCCTTCCCTAAAGCCATAGAATAAACTCTCAGTAGGGCAGAAATGCGGTAGGCTATACTCAATACAAATGAAAACCAGCTAGAAGTACTTTTTTCTTCAAATTATTGATGAAAAAATAAACATTCTATATATAAATACATATGTAAAGAAGCATATACATAAATACATAGAGACAAATAAAAGTATTCTCCCATGTCGTTGTTCTCTACCTGTGCACAAAGCCAGATATGTGTCACTTTTTTCAAGGCCTGGCAAATTTCTAGCAAGATGTTAATTTACTCATTGCCCTTCCAAGAGCGGTTAGCTCTCAGTGCCGAGATTCACTCTGCTCCTGTCAAACACAGAAGTCAAGAAACAAAATAATGAAGCTTTTTAGAAAATAAACTCATAGAAGTTTACTTCAGAAACTGACAAGAAAAAGAAAGTCACCAAGAAGTCCAGTTGATTTGGGGTTTTTAGTCAGTTAATTGAACCCACTTAACCTAAAACTGCAATATAAAGTTCTTAATAGATTCAATTTAAGTAATTTTCTCTCTACTAACTCCTGGAACCTCCTTTCTTCTTAGGCACTGGCACTTGCTGCTTTTCTGCACTGTAGTTACACCACACCTGCAGAGTTTATTCCAGTTTTGCCTACCAAGGGCCACTTAAAGCCATTCAAGAGCCACCAGCAAGTGACAGCTGGCAAATTCAAACCTGTCTCAGTAGTCTATCATATGTAATCAATTGCAAATAGAACTTCACCAGACTCATCCCATTATTTCCTAGCTAATTCCCCATGGGAAAACAAGCCAGCAAGCTTCCACTTTGAATCATGAAGCTAGTTTTGCCCCTGTCTCTCCTCCCAGCTTTTCCCTTTCCCCTCCCTTTGCCTCAGCTCCCTGCACTGTTTCAGTTTTTCAGCTTGATATCCGTTATGTTATGTCAGCTGTTACATTACGCTTAAAACAATAGACTCCAGCTGGCTGAGGTCAGATGTGAAAACAAGGACCTAACAAAGCCAGAGACCCTCCAGTTATACTGAAATTGAGATACACACTGAATGTAGCACTTAATGACAAACTACTTTCCAGACATTTGGGCAAAGCATAAAGGAAACACCTGTCACTGCAAACATTACACACTAATCCAGATAAACCCTAAATTTAAAAATCTTTCTTTTCACTGCTTGGCTGTAGCCTGCACCAGCATTCCACAGTTTTAATTTTTTTTTCTTCCTAGATGGAATGCGTATTACTCTGCTTGTTTACTAAAATAATAAATAATGAGAAATATGTATAATTTCAAAGAAAATGTGTTTACTATGCTTCTTTTGGAGTTTACCAAGCTGATGTTCCAAGTTTGACATGGATTTACACCCCAGGAAAGTTTAGTCAAACTTTAGCCTTTAAGTAGGAAGCTTGACAAAAGTGAGTAATAAACATAACTGTGAATGAAACATGCCATTTTCAGTGATGGCATTTTCTTGTCTTCACCTTTGAACATAATTTATTGGAATTTTTAAAAATAAAGAAACAGATCTCTAGTCTACTGTGTGACTTATGAAGGCAAATATGAGCTCTTGAGAACAGGTGAAAAACAAATAAGAGATATATTCTCTGGAGTTATTAATCAAAACCCTGCACACAATTTAAAAGCAGTGTTTCCTGAAAACTTTTACATTATTGCAGCTCATGCACGACAAGCTGGGATGCTCGCTCTGTGCAAAAGGACAACGTGGCAGCCTGCTCATTTTGCTCTCTGGCAGAGACCCCCGGGCTGCCAGGGAGGGAGATCACCATGTCAGATCATGTGGGCCACCAAGCAGCCAGCAGACGGCACCAATCCATCACCGGTGGCTTGTGCTGGCCTGCAATCTGTCACCAGCCCCACCCTGAGCTCGGGAAAGGTCGCTCTTCCCAGAGCCCATCCCAGTCTTCAGAGTTTGAATCCCAAAAAATGCCTGGTACTTTAGAGCCATCTCATCCCAATGGGGATAAATGCTAAATTCCTTCCTGCACAGTGATGTGGTTGCAGACTTTATTTTAAATGGCAATGGCAATGTTCACTTATGCCACCACACAACTCCACACAAGTCTGGGTACAGAAATCCCAGAGAAGGGATTTTTCTTCTCAAAGTTCGTAGAAAAGGCAAAAGTAATCAATTTTCTACATCCAAGCCACTCCATTGTAGCAGACTAAAATAAGAATTCAAACCCACAATGTGGACGGTATGGATTCATGTAAAGAGAGATGTAGGTTTTTTTCTATAAAAACTGCTGCCTATTCTTATCATATACACCTAAAGGCCATTCTTGGTGGTAACTTTAGAGAAATTTAGAAAAAGAAACTTTTTCTTTTATCCCAACTGAATAGGAAACATTTAATAATACCAAGAGTGTACCTGGCAGGGCATAACATATTGGAAGTCTTTCTGTGTTTTAACAAGTTTAAGAACTTTTTCTTTCTCCTCCGTGCAAACACTTGCCCAATTCATTTCACTGAAAGCATTAATTGTTCTCTTTTTCTTCTTTTTTTTCTAAAAGCCATCCACATGATGAGCAATAAAGTAGACCAAATGGCATGAATTTTGAGGCTCCACCACAAAGTTGCCAGTTTTCTCTGGCACCAATGTTTACACAGCCCTTTTCTACCATCTCTCTCTCCACAAATTATGATTGCTAATTACTCATATAAAATTCCCCAAGCCCATGTGGAAAAACATTTCTTTATTAAGAGTTCACTTCTTCCAAAATATATTTTTATCTAGTTCAGGACACCATCCAAGGTCAGAAGCAGCCACCCCAGGAGAATGCCGCGTGGGCCAATGCTGCCCTCTGCAGATTTTAAAGGGAAACTCTAGTGCCCTTCTACAAGTTTTTCATTTTTAGCACATGTCAAAACAAATCCAGCTTATCTCTCCCTTACTGGTCTTAGTATGCTTTCATTCCATATCACCTCCTTAACTCAGATTCCATCTACACCAAACCAGAGCAAGAGGCTCGTCTTTAATTTTTGTTGGGTTTTGGGTTTTTTTTTTTTTTTTGGTAATAGAAAAGCACCCATTTAATGAAATTGGTTCAGCTGTCCCTAACAGACAACCTTATTTCCACTTTAGAAGCATCTGATTTGGCTCCCTTTGACCTGCTCAGAATGGACATAAAGCAGAATTTAAGCACGTTCACACAACCTTCTGAACCAAATGAATTAAATCCTTTTAATATCACATTTACGTTAAGCACATAACTCTCTTCTGCAGGCCAGGGGGGTTGACAAGGGGTTGCTTTGAGAACAGCTGGAACAAGTTAAGATCTTACTACCAGAAACATTTCAAACCAGGCAGCTGATTTTGCAGTGAGGCAGATTAGAAGCCCTCACGTTATCTGGCGGCACAGCTCAGCCNAGATCTTACTACCAGAAACATTTCAAACCAGGCAGCTGATTTTGCAGTGAGGCAGATTAGAAGCCCTCACGTTATCTGGCGGCACAGCTCAGCCATAAACATCACAATCAGGGGCTGAAATGCAGCCAGAAACACCTGGGCACAGAGTCATGGGAAGATCCCTGCTCCTGCTACTCCTCATACTGTTACCTCATTAAAAGAGGGGAGGGCAATTTTAATTTCTAATCATGTTTTCTGAGCCTTTAAATCATTCACAGTTGGGATTGTTCCTACAAACTAAAACGTAAAGAAGCCAGATTTGCCTGAAAGGTGGGATTCTCCACTTCAGCTGTCAGTGGAGTGACAGAAAGGAAAGACTGCAGAGTGAGTGACTGCCCGTACAGGTCTTTCTGCAGGTCCCACAAAGGAAAAAGATTAAAGACCATAAATCCACTAGACACGTCTTCTGCACCAGCTGGCCTCACTTTGGGTCAGACCAGAGGACATTGCTGAGGCTGCAGAGACAAATTTTTCACTTTCTCAGCTACAGCTCTTCTTCAGAGTCTGTAGACTAGATTAATCTGTAGAGCTGTCACCAGGCATCTTTTACAGATATTAAATTCATTTAATAATGAATAATTTAAATAATAATTAATAAATAATAATTTAATAATTTATTTAATTTATTATAATAATAATATAATGTTATTTTAATATAGTTTTAATTATATATAATTAATATAATAAAAATAATTTATTAATAATTTAATAATTCATTTAATTTTAAAAAAGGATGAAAATGCACCAATGCAGATGGTGAGTCTGCATTTTGGCCTTCTTAAGCAAGGGATATTATCAGGAAAGAAAACTGCTAAAACCCCTTTGAACTGTGTATTCTCTGTGAAGACCACCTCCAGAGGCAAAAGCTGTAGGTGTTTTCCTCTTTCTTTCTCAAAAGGCCCACAAAACACTCTGGCAAACAAAAAACAAGATTTATACTCAAAACATTATATTAAAAAAGAAATACGAACTAGATTTCCTATGGGCCTAGGCATTGTGCCAGTTTCTCATAATTATAGGAATAATTTCAATGTCAATAAAGTAAAGGTTAATAAACCAAAACTATTGCCTTTTTATCTTAATTTGTATTTTTTAAAGTTTAAATATTGTTTAATCTCTTCAGTAAGAAGTATGCTGAAGTAGAAAAGGAACTTAAAACTGCAAAGCTGCAAAGAAAGCTGCAAAGAGTTTATACTTTCATCATAAAAACACAGCTTTTTCTTTTTTTTTTTTTATTTGGCGGGAATCAATATTGAAATGAGATTCCTACCAGAAAATAGCTTTTTCAGGCACACCAAATATCCCTTGGTTCAGCAGAATATTTAATCCCCTTGGATCAGGCACTTGGATTTTCTTAGATCATGCTGAGATAACAGCATTCTATGGCACCATAAAATCCTTGCTTATGAAAATAAAAGAAAAATGGCCTCTCTGGGAACATACATCTCTGCACTACTTTTTTCCATAGTTTAGACATTATAGTCTCAAAATCAATTTCTACCCTGATATACCACATTCTCTTTATGAGTCATGGCAAAAGCTCTCCCGCACCACTATTTTACACGGGCCAAGTGTACACAAAGCCCTTCAAAATGATGATGCTTTCACAGTCCTGGCTCAGGCTCCAGCTCACGCTGGGCAAGTGCCAACGAGTAACCGATCCCCTCCGACAGCACCATCTAGTGGGGGAAAAAAAAAATAAACACATGCAAATTTAAGCAGTTTTCACTGCATTCTGGAAACGAACAAAAGTCCAATTCTCTCCTAATCTCCCTTTACAACTGCATTTAGGTATAGCTTTCATCAGGGCTCTTTGCCTCGTGAAGTGTGGTGACAAGCAGAGAAAGATTCAGCAGCTAATTGTAAGCCTTTTGTCTAAATCTGGAGCACCACTTGGAACACATATAAACTTGATCCTGTTTATTTCTCCAGCGCTAAGCTTGCATTTTTCTTGCTTTTAAGAGAAATAGAAGCGTTTTTTAATGCTTTTAAATTATTGACAGCATAACACCTCCTGTTTCGTGCTGTGTTAGTGGGAGGTGATATTTTAAGACAAGCATCTCCAGAATAAAATCAAAATAAATATATTTTTATATACTACAAAATAATTTATTTTTAATATACTACACGAAATTGGTTTTCTTGCCCAGTTTCAAACTGAAACTGCCACAATGTATAATTTCAACAACTTTTTTAGCTTTTATTTTCATGCTATTGTAATCTCTTGTATGACTATATTAGTAAAGCATGAAATTCTTTTTCATGAAAAAGGGGACACTCAGCTCCTATCTGTAACTTAAGTGTGACTTGGCTCCCTCCTTTCAAAAAGACTACCTGCTGAAATTATGCAGGTCCTCAGATCTTTTACAGGGTCAGAGCCAAATACTTTGGCTATTTGGAGGAAATTAAACAGTATAGCTATTAATTGTGAGTGGTTTTAATGGTCTTGTTTAATTAGTTTTCCTGTCAGGGGGAACAGATTCTGTTCTTTTCCCAATGCATATCTTCAGTGCCATTCAGTTCCAGTTTAATGGGGTTACTTGAGGTTTCAAACCACAAACTCTACATGGCCAAAGTTCCTCCATTCTCACTGCCCAGTTAAGCCCAAGCAAAAGCCATCTTCAGGATTCCCATACTTTCTTGCTCTCCTTCGTTCACCTACAATGACAATGTTACCTACTTGAATTGTCTGGCTCGAAATAAAAATCATTACTGTCAAATAATTTAAAATCCTTCTAAGACACAAAAGAGAAATTAACTCCTAGTGCAGAGCAGTAGAAAGAGTGCTCTCCTAAGCTTTCGTTTCTCCTTACAGCACCATTTGGTGTGGAAGCTTGCACTCTGTCTTTTCCATTTTGGGTCTTAATCCCTACATGCTGTTACACTTTATTTTACTTCCTTCTTTCCATGTTGCAGTCTCTCTTCAACCAGCCCTCCGCGATTAAATCTCCCCCTAAGAATTCAGTTACATCTACGTTTGACAACTTGTAAAAAGTAAACAAAAGTAAAACAACTTCTTTGACTTTAAGGTAGCTGACTACCTTAAAGTCAAAGAAAAATTTCTTAAGAAATAGGACAATAGTAAATTTCACTGGGTAGATGCCAACAGGAGTGAGATTCTGACATTTATATTAGTTTTTCAAGATGCCACAACTCCTTGGAAAGTCCCACTGAAACTGGATAGAGCAGAGAGCACATTGGCCCACCTACTGCTTTGGATGGATAGCTCCCCATAATCCCCACAGGTTTCATGAAAGTTACCACAGTTAATCCTTTAAGAAAACATCAGACTGTGTCAATATCGAACAAACAGACAACTGCTCATTTCCCATGAAACCCACGCCAGTAGGATTTTGGCTTTAGAAATTAACCAGTTTTTCTCATTATGTAGAACAGGAACACTGATACATCTTTCACAGATTCCCTCACTACTTAGAGAGGAAGATAACACAGAACAGTAGAAATACAAATTCATACTGGATATTCCACACACTATGTGCAATCCTGAATGCTTTGCATGCACCTTGCACTGCCTGGATTGCTGAGATACAGACAACACACACTGGACACAGGATGAACGAACCAAAACAAACTCCACAATGTCACAGGGTGTGGGCAGGGAATGAAACCTTACTTAGTTATAGAAGTAATTTCACTGAGACAACACACATGTCAAATATTATGATATATTGCAAAGGTGAGTGAGACATTACCAGGAGTTAAATTCATCACAGACATTGGCAGAAGTTATGGATAAAAAGCCCTACTAGTTATAGAGTAAAAAAACCCAAACAAATTAAATCTGTACAAAAAAGAAAATGCCAAACCACAAAAAAGTACTGAATGCAGCAATAAATGTTGGGATGCTCTTAGCTGGCACTAGTTTTGTTACACCTCGGAGTTCAAACATCTTACCACTTAGTTAAAAATAATATACAGGAATGAAAGCACTTCATACAGAAATAGTATGATGGACACTAAAATTAATATGCTATATTCTTATAGCATTCATACTATGTATAGAACCTCAGCATATTTAATAGATAAATAGAAAAAATATTAGAATTAACGGGGGTCATAAATGAACATTTTCATGTGAATAGTGGTAATACACCTAATGATGTTACTGGAGCACTGCTACAATACCTGTTTTGAACAAGCATTTAAGTTGCTAGTTAGCATTTTCTCAATAAAGTGACAGTGTTTCCACAAGTTAAATAATGGTAATTTATTTATGAACACAAAGAAATCAATTATTTAGCGGGGGTATCCCACTAGTGAGGTGCAACAAATTCATTAGAAGTTTGGATGTTTAAAATCATGCCTCTCCAACCTCAAAACTAAGGCTCTTCAATGAAATCTAGGCTGGCAGGACACGAATACTCCTGAAGCATTTGTAGATACATCTATGCTGCAGCACTGGTGTACTATAGCCATGGTGACTGTGTTTCATCTATTGAAGGGAAAGAGCATATGACAGGTGGAGAAAGTTGTTCTAAAGTCAATGGACATGAGTTTTCCCCTTCTGAAACAAAGCTGGATATGACATCAACTAAATGATGGGACTTCCACTTACTTTTTTCCCCTGCTATGGCCAGGTGTCTGGTCTTCAGTACGGCTGAAAAAAAGTATTAACCCAAGCAACAGGAGAGATTCAAGCTTAATTAGAATAACTACACCTGTTGGACACACCACAGGCGTCCTCAGTATAGGCCACAGAGGGTACCACTTCATTTTTGGGTTACCATGACTTTTGGAGTTTCTGTAGCTTTGCAGACTCATTAGGGTAAAGCAGAATAGTCTCCTGTCAGTTAAACCATAAGGAACATTTTGTTTGATATGGTGTTAGCTCGGGAGATCAGAATTTGCACATTGAGAACAAACACATATCAATCACATTAATGTCCACATACATACCATCCAAAATAATGTCCCTGTAGCAAGAGCTGCATACTGCTCAATTGTAGAAAGCACGCTGAAGATAAGACATATCAGCACAATAAGGAAGCTGCAAATGGAAAGAAATTAAACAATTAAAATAATGTAATGCAGTGTAATAATCTATAGGAAGAGTACATAATTATACCATCACAAATCATCTGTTTGCACTGAAATGTCATTTGTATTGGATTACCCCTAAACACAGCTGGTAAATGTTGCACGATCCTGCTTCCTGTTGGATAGTTTATTTCTCTTCAGACACTGAGGTTTTGGGTTAGACATTATCAAATGAAAGCCTATGGTTACACTAGCTTTAGCCTACCTCTAAGATTTGCTGTTTCCTGACCCCTCATGAAAAGAGGGGTTTGCTCTTTCCCATTTTGAGGACTACTTTGGCTGAATCACCACACAACCCCCAAACATGTTTCAAATATTTGCCTTTTTGCTGATCCAAAGCCCAATAAACTGGGGGGGGGGGGGAAATCACAGCTAAGCCAAGGTTTAATAGGCTGTGATATACTGTCTTTTATAATTGATTCCTAAAAGACCCTAAATAAATGAAGTCTGACATTTGGCATTTATAACACAACCTTGGTCTGATTCCACACAATTCTAAACCCCTGCCATGGGCAGAGTCACCTCTCCCTAAACCAGGCTGATCAGAGTCCCACCCAGCCTGGCCTTGAACACTTTTAGGGATGGGACTGACACATTTGTCCTTAGGGAAGGGGTTCTGGTTTCCAACATAAGATTTGGGACAGCCAGGAAAAGAGCCCAGCTGTCTGTAACCTCCCAGAAATCCTCTTCCCCCATGTGGGGAGCAAGGCTGCTCAGCCCTGCAGCCTCTGCCTTCAAAGCCCTTCCCTGAGCAGCTTCAGCTATGCCCACCACCCCACAGGACTGCTGCTTCTCCTGCAGAAATGTAACACATCTGCAAAGAAAACCATGTAACACCCAAACTGGAACTACACACTAGCCATAGGCAGCTACACACTAGCCATAGGCAGCTTCCAGTTCCAAAAGAACTGCATGTTTCTTTGAAAAACACAACATGAACAATCAGCAAGACTGAAAACACCCACTTGTTAAACACTAAGTTAATTGTTAGGGATATTTCTCACAATTCTGTTGAGACAAGCAACACTAATCCTTTGTACTCAAGTGAAACTTGCTGCAAAATCCAGTAACTAAATCACCCATCCTGTTAGGCATCTCTAAAACATTTAACCTATTTTTAAACTCAAAAATAAAACCCCAAAAAAAAACCCCCAAAACCCAAAAAAAAAAAAAAAACAAAACCAAAAAACACACACACCAAAGAAAAAAAGAATTGACATAATGAATAAAACTGAACTCAAGAGAAGTATTAAACCAGGAAATAAGATTGGCATAGCTCAGCTGAAGTCATCCAGAACCTCTACCTTTATTCCATAGAAGTGAGCACTTCTATGGGTGAATCTTTTGAAAGACCAAGCACTCAAGAAAACAAAACTATGTTAAGGTTGACATAAGCTATGTCCCTCAATGGTTACTTCAAGATACAGCGTGTGTAAGTCCAAAGCACACATAGAAAAATGATGCCAGGATCACAGAATCATTAAGGTTGGAAAAGATCTCCCAGATCAAGTCTGACCTTTGAGATTATTAAATCAAGCCTTTGAGATGGTGCTACCAAATAATGGAAATAAATTTTGTACCTAATCAGGCACAAAATTCAAATAATGAAATTATTAGGATAGATATTATTTTTACCCGTGTAAAAATATACTTTACCGAAGCAAAATATAAGTATGTGGATGTTTGATTGATCTCTAAATTCTTCTCATTTTACCCTGTACCTCTGCCTTTGGGCATTCTTAAGCACAAGTAAGCTGTGCAGACAAGGCAGGAGAATGCAGAGGTAAGTCAGACATTTGAAACATAACAAATGTTCCCTAAGTATTCAGCCCTTCTGTCTGCAATATTCTCACAATTGCATAAAAACAATACACACGGCAGTGTGAACATAAATGGGCTCAGTTGCACAGAGACAGCTGAGGGTCTCTGGATTCTAAGTCCAACATACATAGAATTAGCAGTTCAAAGCAAAAAATGAGTTGCAGGGGATGAGCAGCACCAATTCACATTTACTATATCCCGTAATAGCAGCAGACGCGTTAGAACGTTTAACTCAGTCAACACATGAAACCACAAGGGGGCAACCAAAGCCAAGACGATCCCGTTTCTGTCCTTTTCCTAAACAAACACAAAACCCCAATAAGCATTAAAGTTGAAAGTTCACGTGCCGAAGCGACAAAAAGATAAACTTAGCGTCAATCGTTTGCCAAATCTCTTTACTTGTTCCTATTAGAGAAATTGATGGCTGAGGTAAGAACTGCATCAAGTGCCATTCGCCCCACTACCTACCTACTTTTATAGGTTTTCATGCACATGGACCCATTTCAGTCTTACTAATTTTTCTTTTTTTCACTCCCAGAAAAGCTTTTACAATTCACTGCTGCACTCTTTCCAGGCTGATGCATGAAGCACCTTCATAACCACAAATACACATTATGCCAAGCAAAGCAAAGATGTTTGGTCAGGCACTGCAGCCTCATGTCTGTTCCTTTGGCAGGGGAGAAATGACACCCACCAGAGGTGGTGCCAGTGCAGCACCCCAACTGAGCTGCTCACCCTGTTACACCGGCATTGCTATTTTGCTTAGATAAATTGCACAAAAGGAACAGAAGGTGCAAAATTAAGACATTAAACAAATACACATGGTTGGTGTCCTCCTCCTGTGGCATAAGCCTACTGTTTGTTGCCTTCCAAAACTCAGCTTTGTTTTTGTTTTGGAATTAGTGGCTCCCTTCTCCACCTCTGAAGTATAAGAAGGGAATGATGCACCAGTAAAATAGAAAACAGGTAGTTTGGCACCTTGTTTTTTTTCCTTTGTCTTTTTTGACAGTTATCTCCTCTTTCTTCAGTCAGAAGTGGAACACAGATCCCCAGTTACTGCCTAGACAGCAGACAAATCCATAGGAATTAGTCACAAACAACAGTTGCAGGGACAGACTCTGCCTCAAATTTGAATTTGCTTATGCAAAAATCATCCTGGAGCAATTTAACTGGCCAGGCTCAGAAAAGCAAACATTACAATTTTCACAAAATAACCTTATCACTCTTACTATCACTTTACTGTGATTGCTATCACTAAAAAACAAACAAACAAACAAACAAACAAAACAAAAAAAAAAAAAAAAAAACCAAACTTGTCTCGATACAGACGCTAAACATGTAAACTCTTCATCCAACCAGTAAATATCAAACTAATATACATTTTTCCTCTAAAGGAGAGATAGTCAGCAAATACTGGAATTTCCTAAAATTTAGCACTCTAGCAGTCAGACAGGGCTTCATCTCTTGCCAACCACGAGTCTTTTATCTCCTGAAACCCATTGCTTGTTTACCCTCTTATTCACAAATGTGACCATATTCAAGAAAGGAAGCAGAGTGACAAGTTCAGGCTCTCCTCAGCTCTGATCTCACTCTGTGATTGTGGGGCCAAGCAAGCATCACAGATGAGGAGATAGCCTGTGAAGTTTTTCATGTTGTCCCTCCCAGGTTACAAAGTAGCATCTGCTTGCATGTAGATAAGCCACATCTACTGCATCAGTAGATGCATTCAGAGATGTAGATGCATACTCAGCTCGGTGGTTAAATCATATCTAACAGTGTTATGTTTTTTTTTAAACAAAGAATTTTGCAAGTGGCTGATCATCTCTGCACCTCCTGATGTGAAACCACAACAGCACTGCTAAAGCAGCATGGACATTACAAAGCAGGAGATGTTTTCTTTCATGCACTCAGTTTTTGCTAGACTAGTACAAGGACACCTGTGCCCTCTCAGACAGCACTATTTTACTCAAAGCCAGTTTCTCTGGTTGTCTTTTCAACTCGGTTTTCCCAGGCAGCTGCATCCCTGGTGGAGCCAGAGCCAGAAGTGGAGCTCTTGGTGTGCGTGAAACAGCACCAGGGTGCAGCACTGCAGTCACACCTGGAGCTCACATATATCCTGAGCTTGTAACTGGGGATGTGTGTCTGTGCTCCACCACCCTCTGGAGAGAAAAACATGAACACTGGTACATAGAGAATTACACAAGGCAGTGTCTACATAGGTGTGCTTATGTGGGCAAACATTTAATAAATGGTAAGTTTTGTCTTGCTTCATTGTGTCAGTCAGACAATTTAGGTCAATTTTTTGTCTCACACAGGTTTGAGAAGCTGGAGCCTTTTCACAAAAGAATTATTCAGCAGACAAGGGAATACAGTCAGCCAGCATACCTGCTGTATTTAGCTACAGACAGGAAATACATTAAGAGCTAAAGGTAGATTTAATATTTTCTGACTATTTTAGGATATATTTTGACTTACAGACAGATCTATGATTTTTTTCCTGACCTCAGAGTCAGCTGCAGGAACTCGACACATTATAGGTTGCTATCAGTACAGTGCAGCCTTCAGCCCTGAGCTGCTGAGCTTTTTCTATATTTAACTATGATTTTTGAACATTAGCATGTCTTTTTTGTGGCTTGAAACAATGTGTAGAATGATCAAAGGAACAATAAACCCCTTACTGAGAGATAACAATGCTCACTTAGTGAATGTCACAGGTAGGAGGACTGATAAAGGTTTATAAAATATGTCCAGTGATATGAACAGGAACATTTAAGAAAACAGTGCATGAGGCATGCTGGAAGTACTTACTCACCAGATTAATACAGTCTCATGCACATGCAGCTGTTATCATCAAAACCAGCACTAAAATGTGGGTAGATTTAATTCCTTCTTGCAGTGTTTCTTGCATACTCACAGTGGGAGTCTTTCCATAAACCAGGAAAAGGCTTCCATTAGGCTATAAACTGAGCTAAGAGCCTAAATACATTTAATAGATGAGAAGGGACATGCAAAGTTCAGCTCAATTTATATCAGCTTGAGCTCTAAGCATCCAAGAAGACAGTTTTTCCTTGTTCAATGTCACGAGCTGCCTTAAATCTGTTCTTTTCTAACCATTTTTATTAATTACAGCTATCAGTCTTTAAGATATCCAACTGTTGGTGTCCTTGCATATAGGGAATATTATTTTAGCTGATAACTGCCAGCTAAAAAGCAGTAACCAGCGTCTGTGCTTTTTTTGTTTGGCATGAGGTCAAGAGCTAGTTGCAGTTCATCCTCTGTCTTCTGGAGAAAACAACTGTAACTAAAAAGGAAATATTCTGTGAAAAAAGAAAAAGTCTTTAGTGTGCTTCTATGTGCTTAACATTCTACCTAAAACACCTTCTTGAATCTATCTGCCCTTATTTTTACACAACTGGATTCTTTCTTTGCATGCACAGCTCTGTTCAGTCACATACATAATCAGTCGTCTATCCTGTCACTCAGGTGTGGTTTTGTTTTGTAGTATTTTGTTAGTTTGTGGGTTTTTTTACAGAGTAAATAACTTTTGTTTTGCCATTTAGCTTCTGTGACACATTTCTTAAGTAAACAAAGTAACTTAAAGTTTAACCTCCTCTAAGTATTGAGCTTTACCAGAACTGGAACGATGACATTGAGATTGAACAACATGACTGTGCAGATTAAACTTGGGCAGACTCTTATCTCGATCATAATGATTTGCAAACTATAATGCTGCTGCATATCCAGTTCACGTTAGTTCATTAAAACATATGACAGCATCATTATTTCATCTTTCATCCCCATGGCTTATACTTGCTGATACTTTTCAGACTGTGCACTTAAAGGTCAATGGTGCCAGAAAAGGACATTTTCATGCAGGTTTCCAGGTTACAAAGACTGTTATTGCTATGTGGATTTAGATAGACAACTTCAGGTAAGAGACACACTGAAGACTCTTTCATTTTGTCACATATTCTGCTGCGTTCCATGCCAGCAAAGTAACTCCTTACTTAATTTACATCAGGAAAATCCTCATGAAAAACTTCAACAGGTTTTTACTACTGCAAGTCAACATAAATCCCTGACCACCACAGCACCTCATAGTCATTTCCACAGTACAAACAAGGAAATACTCAGAACTAACCCATACCAAGTAATTTCTTACTACAGCAAGGCAGCACATTTTTGTTCTTTTACTCAACATATTTTGGGACTGCTTGAGGAAAAAAAAAATCTAAGACAAGGTAAAAAAAGCTGAACAGGCAGGACTTGTAAAATAATGGACAGCTGATAAGAGAAAAAAAAGTCTATGAACATAAACAGTATTGCTAGGAATCTAATACAGGATGGCTATTTATTTTATGGGATCATCAAGGTATAGTGTCAAGTACAAATACCAAGCAGTGCTCTTAAAGCTGAAAAACTAAGGGGTGATTTTTAAAAAACAAGCAGGATTTCACAAGGCAGAGAAAACTTTCAGCCTTAATGAAATTCACGCAAGTCAATACCCTGTATGTGTAGGCCTTATGCTGAGCCCTTTAGCAAGTCTGAACTGAATACTTAAAGAACACTAACTCTGTCATGACTATGAGAGCACAGTGCCAGGCTAGTGACAGAAAGCTAAATAACCATTTAATTATCCAGCTGGTGGACACCAGAGGTCCTCCATCACTTACTCAATTGACAAAAAAAAAATTAGTAAGAGAATGATCTGGTGAAGGTACATGGTTAGAAAGAAGGAGCCCTGTACTCAATTTGTCTTTGCCCGTACTTTAAGCCAACTTTAACACTCCTAATTATGCATTAATTAAATTAGCTACAGCAGCTGTTAATGCAGTAGCATGAAAAAAGAGAAAAATCACTGTATGAAGGAGTTGAGAGACCAGCAACCTACACAAACCACACCTGAAGATGAAACAAGTTTAAAAAAGAAAAATACATAGAAAAGTAGAAAAGTACTTTAGCTCCAATAAAAAAATAAAAGTAGGGGTTTAAATCTCTGGCCATGCAGGCTCTTTGAATAGTTTTCCTCTAAGGATTTGTCATCTCTTCTTCTGTTTTGTTTTTGAGGCAGGGGAAGGAAGGAGGGGTACAGCCCCTCCCCATCTTCCAGCTTCTCTGTGGCAGGAGGATGCCCAGCACAAGGGGAAGTACACTCACATTCATGCAGAGAAGCATGACTCCCTCCAGGAATTGGCTACAGCAGTTTCCTGTCCAACACACGCTTCCTTTCTGCTGTGTTCAACACAGGTCAAGCCTGTAGACAAGATCACTGTTCTCAGCTGTCACTTACGACCAAAAACCCTCAACAAAGTGCAAATGCTCTGTTTGTCTTAGCTCAGCTCTATCAGATGGAGCTTCCTGTTAATACGTATTTGTTCCAACTCCTAAGGAAAAGTAGAGTTGGTGCTTCCTGAAGGAAACAATGGCATAATTTTTAACCAGCTTCACGACTTCTTGACAAAGAAATGCTGTCTTCTGGCTCCCGTGTAGTAAAGCAGATTTATTGCACAAGAAAGATCACATACAAGGCAGGGTAGTCTGATACTACAAAAAATAGGTTAACTATACAGCTAAATAGGCAAGGTTTCTATCACACTTACCTGGCTCTTCTGGGAGGTTAAAGTCTGTAAAAATGATTTAAATTATGGGCAGTGTACCAAAGCACAAAGCACACAATGAATCATAAGTCATTTAGGATACAGCCCCAGAATTATTGCAGGAAAGGCCTGTAAGGTCTTGGCAAAGAGTATGATTGCAGTAGAAATGCAAACCAGACATCAAGATGCTTCAAGAGGAAAGGTTAACTACTCACAAAAAGCAATGCTATTGCATCCTGCAACAAGGTATTGGTTCCTTTGAGAACAGGCATGGATTAACGTGAAAAAGATGATAGTTACTGAGTAAGAAAGTGGAAAATGAATATGCTACATTTAAAACAAGTGCATAACCAAGAGTTGTGATGAACCACTGGACCGCAGAAAATTTATCAGCCCTCCCCAGATAGTTCACAACAAGCTTCCAATTTGCTCATCATGAACACCAAACCCCAACATAGCAACACAACAGCCACGGAAGGGGTGAGTGTAGTAAGGGCATCACTCAACACTAGAAATCAAGAGAATTTTTGCAGTTTTCTTTACATCAGGCTTAATAGGGGAAAACGCGTCATTTTTTATCAGCCAGTTCTGGAGACATGTTCTTTTAACGGGGGAGAAGAAAAATGTTCTAGAAACTGAGTGCCACAAAACAAGTAAAACTTGAAGAACTAAGGATGCTGGCAAAAATATCAATAATAATAATAATATAAAATAATATCAATAAGTAACACTTGTTTTGTAGTTGGAATTTTATACAGTTGGTCTGAGCACTCCCTACATCACTATCCCATTTTTCTTGTAACAGCGGATTCAAGACAGCAGAGTTTAAATTATTTAGTATCCAAACATTAAAAGAAAAATTACTAAAAGTTCTTAGACTATAAAACGCAGCTTCTGAAAAATTGCCAAGACTAGACTATTCCTCTGCTTTGCTGCTATCAAACCTAAATTAAATAAATATTTCTAAATAAAATAGTCTTCTTAAAAATAAAATATTTTAATAATTACTTTCCTTTAATACATAATGTTTCTTTAAACAAGTAACAATATTTACTTCCAATGGTTTCTCTTGATTGGCCCGTCAGAACACTATTTTCTGGCTTCATATGACAAAGCAATTCAAGAGCTCTATGTATTACCTTCTTTTTTGGTTGTTGGTGGTTTTTTCCTTTAATTTACTTCATCCCAGCAGCACTGCTACAAATCACTTTGCCTCCCCCATTAAAGATCAGAGAACATTGTATCATGACTTCTAGAGCATATGCATCTTATAATGCTGCAGAAAGCTGGATTTGGTCAAGTTTTCAGCTCACAGACTTCCTCCTTAGGGAGCAGCTCCTGGACACTGCAGGTAGCTCAGTAAGTATCCGGCCCCAAAAAAGCAAAACAAAACAGAAGAAAGGAAACATTGCTTCCACTCCAAAGGAGAAAGACACTGTGCCACAATCTTGTGTAGCTGATGTAGTAGTGCACGAAAAGTTGGAGGCTAATTGTATAGCAAGGGAAGAAGGGCTATGGTTCTTATATATTCCATAAAGAAATACCCACATTTCTAGCTCTCTAAAAACCCCTCCATGAAGGGAAGCAATATTGATATTTTTGCCAGCATCCTTAGTTCTTCAATTGGGAATAGAGTGAAATAGTGAAAGGGACTAAAAATCAACAGATAGATAAATATACAAATGGGGAAGAAGCAATTGTACCTTGAGGTACCGACCTGGACAGATACTTAATGTGATTTATTGCAAATGCCACAAAAGTGATACCAGACCTGGTCCACCTCCTCACCTGATACCCCCGCAAATGATTTTTCAAGCTCCTTTCTGCTAAAACCAGTGTGCCTGAAAGGCACTTTCATCAGTGCTGGCAAGTAAGATGAAGACCATGAGAAAGATCTGAAGCTGGGATAAGTGCTCTCACCAGGGTTTCCATTATGACCCTCTACTTTTTAATTATTTAAAGGTATAGTTGACAGATGCTTTCACAGAAATCAGCCTTGTCATGTCCTTTGAGCTTTTCTACATTCAGCTCTCGGCTGCACTTTTCTAGGGGCACTGGGGGCAGAAACATGGCACCCTTCATGTGTTATAGCCTAGAAACAAGGAAGAGAAACTGCATGACAGGTTAACATTCCTAAGGTGAAACGAGAGGAATTCAGCAAACAGATGTATTTCCATTTCCAGGGGAGGTAAAGTATTTGCTGAGGGACATACATGACGTTTGAAAGCTATGGCAACTTAACTTCTTTGTTTACTTTAGGCATGATGGAAAGTTCAAGTGTCCCTGGAAGAAAAGAATGAAGGGAGTCTAGAAAGCCACAGGCAGCTTTTAATTTTATGGTGAGAGAGCCTTTCTGTAAATACAAAAATCTCTATAAATACATTCCATGAAATGCAGGAATGCTCAATACCCATTTC
Source organism: Peucedramus taeniatus (assembly GCA_013400575.1). Classification (NCBI taxonomy): domain Eukaryota; kingdom Metazoa; phylum Chordata; class Aves; order Passeriformes; family Fringillidae; genus Peucedramus; species Peucedramus taeniatus. The sequence continues at coordinate 67,716 of WBNO01003473.1, read as the reverse complement.
CACAAAAAAGCCTACACAGATTAAATTTCCAAAGTGAAATCCACACTATACTTAAAGAGCTTTAGCTTTGTGTCCTCACCACACATAAGTTGGCTGTCAGTGGAAATTCTAATTGTCTATCACAAGGCTAAAAATTCTGCTGTATCATTTGAACTCACCTGCCCTGAATTAAACAGGGTAACAGTAAGAGAAAATGGTTCAAGAAAGTTATAATCAGTTCTGAGGCCTGCATCCAAGAGGAATTTCAAGGTGGTTTAGTGTCCCACAAAAGAGGACTTCAAACTTGAACACTCAATGAGCAAAGAAGTTCCTTGTAAGAGAAGTTAAGATGAAGTAACAAAAGATGCTAGATGCTTCAAACCTTACAGGAAGAGCTCCTAATCAGGAACACAGTGGCTCTATGTAACATTAAAAAAAAATTTAATCAACTATTAATTGGACAACCAACTCTGCTGTGGGTAACAGCCCACAGCTGCCAGACATGAGCTTTACTTTTCACCTGCCCACGCACCTCCAGCTCTAAAAGCCAGGAGACATCTAAACATTTCTGGGAATAGCCTTTTGATGCTGTGGGAAAAATAAATCCTATTTATCTCATAGTGAAACCCCAGATTCTGTCAGGTAACTTCCAGAACAAGGATTTACCAAAATTCATTGGTGAAAAAGACTTGAGAGATGGAGAGATTTTGTGGCACATCAGAAGGCCACAGCCTTGGGAGGGGAAAGCTACCAGAGTACCATAATTCTGGTATATTATTGCAGGACAGCATGAGGAAGCAAAAGTCCAGTGCCTGAGAGCACACTCAGTGTGCTATTCCAGTGTTAATACAGACATGAAATTATTTATGTTACAGCTCTGACTGAGGCATTCAAACTATATGTAGCAAGTGCTTGCTGACAGCATGTAATACATTTCTGAAAACAGTGATAGAAGTCAGAAAGAGGCAAAACAATTGGATTGCACATTGACTTGAAGCATAAATGAAATTCCAGTTAATTGTTAACATTGCAAGGCCCAACATTATATGTAAAAGCTTGAATATCACGTAGTTTCAATTACACAGAGGAAAGCATGCAGTATATCTACAACATTAAGATATCAAAACTATTAAATTACACAAATTTAGGACTCAAAAGAATTCCAGAATCCTACCTCCTTTAGGCTTTAAAAATTGCAGAAAAATTTAGGGCATTAAACCATAATACGTTTATTTTCTGCATACATCCCTTTCTAAAGTGCCAATATTTCTATGTGTGTATTTAGTTTTATATGTGGTGCTATACAATGAATAATAATAAACATAAATTTGTAACACATAAGTACAAGGGAGCAAGACTTGATGAGAAGCAGACCTGGAAGGGTTCTCTTCTGGAAGTCATCATTTCATGGCTAAACTACCAGGAAATAGCAAACGATGACTTTCTGTCAAAGTTCAGTGCCTTTGAGATTAAGCTGCCATTTCAAGTGTACATTTAGAATTTGTCTAAAATGTATTGATATGATCTGCCAACATATTAACAACATCCATTCGAGTAACATGACCTCATGGCAAAATCAGGCTCCAAAATACTACTCTTGGCCCTGAACCACCAGTCATTTTAAAGGAGTATTAACAACATTCCAGCAGCATTCAAAACCCTAAGGGAACCACGGGGTCAAGTTCAGCCACCTCTGTGACACTGCACTAATATGTGCACATATTAATAATCATTCCACACACAGCTGGTTGCCAACCATGCTGTTCAATAAGAAACTCTCTGGTAGTCATTTGTTTCTTGGGGTCTATTAATTCCAGCAGCTGATTTTTCAGTCATGGGAATTTATTGTTTAGATTCCTGCAGATTCTGGTAGCACTGCACAGAGAGAGAAAAGGCAGAGCTGAAAGATGCAGAGAGAAACACCACAAAATCACCCATCAAGACTACTGACCTTTCTGCTTTGCTTTTTAAAAAGCAAAGATTTATATGGTTATAACATAAGCTATTAAAAGCAGCCTAAAATTTTGAAGGCTCTTCTGAAAGTGCATCATAAGGTTTAATTACACTTCCCATGAATCAAATCATCCATAAAATCCTTCGATGTAAGGAACAGATTTGCAGGTGTGTTCTTCATCCAGGAACACAGCCATTATTCTTTTGAATCAATTTTTAACTTAAAGCATTGGTACCTTCTGAACATGTAGTTCAAGTTACAGATACTAATTGTTTCTGACCAATCAATCCCCAGCAAATTTATAAACTACAAAGTTAGTCAAGTGGAAGATTCAGGATCCTTATTCTATTCTAACTGACAAATTTCACAATAAGTAAAACAGGGCAAAAATTGTCATATGGAGGACATACTAGTCACCTTGCAAGTCACAAGACAAATGAAAGAAAATTACAAAAGACAAAAATAGGTTACCTCCCTTTTGAAACTGCAGCTTTAAAGAAATACTTCTTATTTCCAAATTATTCTAGAAACAGGCTTGCCCAGATTAAACCACAACTTCATTTTTATTGGAATTTTTTTTCAGAACAGGCTAAGTCCTATGGAGTTCAGAATTTCAGGCCTGACCATTAAGACTTTTTATTAAAAAAAAAAAATAATTGAGCTTGATTTCCTTGTAATACTCAGGACTAATTAGAGACAGAGGGGGTCAGAGGGGTCACCCTGTCTGTATATCAATTTTAAAACCTGATCTGCAATGATCAGTATTGTTTTTAAAGATGCAAAGCACTTTAAAAGCTGCAGAAGACTGAGGAATACCAAAGTCATCAGTGCAGCACAAGCCTGAAGGACACAGTTTGATTAGAGCCATTATTGAAATGGCACCTGTAGCATTGGAGAATACTTTTCTCTGCAGTTTCACCTTCGTCAGTACAAACAAAAGCATTGTTCTACTTGGAAAGTCTTTGGCAGCAGAATGGGGAAAATAACAAAGTATCTCTAATGTGCATAGCACATAACATTTGTTTCATAATCTGATGGAGCAAATTAATTTCTTGACCAGCTGACAGGATACGCTTAATTAAAAGGGGGAAAAATGTGTGGAAGGGAGCTCTCTTAATCTGTGTACTCCTTTTTTCCTTCTCCAAGGAATTGCTGGGCAGATCCTGCTCCACGCAGTCTGTGTGTGATTTTCACCTCAAGCAACCCTGAATGTCAGAAACCCAGAACCAGTGAAATCCTCTTGCTTTTATGTTTCTTAGATATTGTTTATATTTTTTAATGTTCCTTAAATAAATACAGTAGATGGTGACACACATTTTGACTATCTGCTACTCAAAGGGCCACAACCATTAAAAAAAAAAAAGGTAAGGAAAAAAGTAAATAGCAAAGTCTCTTTCCCATAGAACAATCACTTTTCAAAAAGGTAATTAGCACTACTGGTTTCAAATAAAATTTTAAAAATGGATCTAAGGACAATTAATTTATAAACCTAATGTTTTCCAGATCTCCTTTCATATACTGTTTCTCACTGCTCAACAAATGCCAAATAAAGTCATGCTACTCTGAGATATCCTAATCAATTATTAATTCAGAAGGAGGATGCAATTTCCCATCATCCATCTCTGACACAGACTTCTGGGAGAACAGTATTTTTAATTTAAAAATTATTATTGTTATTATGACTCAGGCTCTAGTCCTACATTTGAGCTCCAAAAAATCTGGTATTGCAGATCCATAAGAAGTGAGGCACACCAGCAAAAACAATATTTGTGTTTGAATACTGAACTCCCTCATAATACAGACTTCAACACAAAAATCAAAACCAAAAGAAACCAAACAAAAAACCCCACAATTATCCTGAACAGTGAGAAATCATCTGAAACAACCATCCCTGAACTTTAAGAAGTGATCTATGGATCTTTTGTTCTTTGCTCAAGTTGGCAGACATGTTTCTCATTCACCTCAGCCACTTAAGCATAAGTTAAAATAATATTATCACACCCAAAACAGACAGTTCCAGAAACAGACTCATTTTTAACAAATTAAAAACTCCTGTTTGAAAGGTTTTGTTGTTGGAGTTTTTTTCCCCTGAGACTGACTCCTCTACCTAAAAGTAAATAGTCAGATAAATTGCTGCTGCTCCCTACCACGGTTAAGACACAGGAACCCAGGAACAATCTGGGGATAGAAATTGCCTCAAGTCAAGCATTCAAAAGAGTGAGGGAAGAAAAAGGATTCACTGGAGAAACAAATGATGTCTGGAGAGAAACAGGTGTGGGAGAATCGAGGCTCCTGAGGGAAGACTCCAGCAGATGGCCCCAAAGCAACAGCAAGGCTCAGCACAGCCCATGGCCATTCCCAGTAGCTTTCCCAGCAAAGGCAACCACAATCCCAACTCCAGTTCGGTCTGCTGGTACTGATGCATTTGAGAATGCACAGTTGTTTTATTAAAGTGAGTAAATTCTTTATTTAATTTTTTTAGTTTGTTAATAACACAAACCAATACACAAAACTAAATCTGGTCAAAAGTTGCGATCACTTAAATGGACACTTATTTTTTCAAGTTAAATTTTTCCAAGGACATATTTCTGATTTTTATGGTGACAGAGCTGCACAGCTTTTCAAAAGCTTCTTCCATTATTATTTAAAAAACTTCAAATCATTGTAGAAAGTATTTTAGGCATACATTTCCAGTGTATTTTAGGAAGACATTTCCCATTAATAGGAGGTCAGAATGAGGGTAGAGCACATATTTCATTACATGTCATTACTCACACACTTCCAAAATTAGTTGTGTCAAAGCCCTTTTAAGAAACTTAGGTATGGTTTTCCATACAAGAACAATAAAAGAGCACATGCATAAAAAACAATGCATTCTGGTTAAAAACTACTGCATTCTAAAATGGAACTGTCAGGCCTCACATGCAAGTGTTTGCCTTAAATCTATCCCTTCAGAAAATGTTTCACTGATCACAGCTGAAAAATTAAACGGGCCTTCCTCCATATGCAGGAAGGTATGCTGGGATCTGAGGAGGTGTGCTGATTAATGGACTTGCTGTCTAACTTAAAGATAAAAGAAATAAGACTATCTTTTAATTTTTTATTTTTTTAAGTGAGGCAACAGGATAAAGAGTATCAGATCAGATCACAGAAGCATAGAATCATTTGGGTTGGAAGAGACTTTAAAGATCAACCAGTTCCAAACCCCTGCCATAGGGGCTCTACTGGACCAAGTTGCTAAGAGCCCCATCCAGCCTTGCCTTGAACACTGCCAGGGATGGGCCATCCATAACTTCTCTGGGAACAAGTTTTAAAGAAATTCAGTAGTACCTAGTTCTCTTAATCTGCCTTTTCCTTAAATTCCACCACCTTCTTATTCGCCAGCTATGAACTCATCATGCATAAAGTCTGAAACTTCAAAAATATGTTACAAGCCAAGAAATTAAAGTTCTGCATAACTTCTACCCCAGTATTCTTTCTGATCTCACATAGTTCCCTTGCTCTTCCAGACTGACCTTTACTGAAAGCATACTGCATGCTGTGTATTGCAAGTCTGCAGGCACAGACCATATGCTTTGGTCAGGTTAACATTGAAAAAGAAGAATGAAAGTGGATGCCAGCTACCTTCTACTTCCTAGGTGCAAGCAAATTTCCACTGCAGTGACCCATGGAGCAATTATCATCTTCATTTGCCAGCAAAGAAAACTGAACAGTGGGGAGATCAAGTGACTTGTACGAGGTCATATAGCATGTGTGATGCAGAGCTGAAGATAGATCCCAAAGGATCTGGCTTCCAAGAGTGAGTTTCACACAGCTGGGCAAGCTCTCTGCACTGAAGAAGCCAGCAGGCAAGGGGAGAGCAGCTTCATATAAGTCACACTGGGCAAAGACAGAAGTCAGCACCTCTGAGCCATTCCCCAGTTCCAGTAAAGCCATCATCAAGCCTCAGCACGGACACTGCTCATGTGGTCAGAGAAGAAGGGACAAAGCTGCTCCATCCCAACAAATCCAGCACACACACCAGCTTGCTGGCCACTTCCCCTGGTGCAGAGAACCCTGCTGGTCAGACAGCTCGAGGGAGAAGGCCTGAAAAACTGAGACCATCCTCAAGAAAGACCCTGACCCAATCCATATGCATCCCTGGTGCTCTCTTGTCTTCTGAGGAAGGGCTCCACAGGGGGAGGGCAACCCCTGCATCCCCCACCTTGGCAAAGGGAGACATCCTGCCTGAGGGGTGGGGGCACAGAGGATGTGGGACAAACACTGAAACTGCTTTGGCCATGCCAAAGGTTCTCACCCTCATTTCTAACATCCATCTTTCCTGTCATGACAAGCTATATAGCTGCTTAAGTAGTAGGAAATTTGCATCTTCTTGAGGAGGTTTACAGAGGAGTTACTTCTGAGCACAGAGAGAAAGTAATTGCTTGATAATTTCACTCAAAGGAGTGAAAGCAAAAAGCAGAAGTTGATAAGAGTCCCTTCAAGTTTGCCTTACGACATTGGGAAAATTACAGAGTGCGTAAGCTGAAAGCCTTAAAAACTGAAGTCATCTTATACCGGAGACCAACTGAAAGGGGGAGGCCACTGGTAATGATAACAGAATAGAAAAAGGCCAAAATCATCCCATAAAAAACAAACAAATAAAACAGGGAAAAAATGCTTTATAGCAGCATGTATGTTTTCAAGCAGGGCAAGGCTGCATTTATCAAAAATAAAACAAAGCAGTAACTCAAATACAAGATGGTAATAATGTCTCAGTTTCATGTGCCAAAAGGGACCCAGAATCTTCTACTGCTCCTTGCATCTTATTATAGGAAAGTAAGAATCAGTGTTGAAGATAAAACCCCATGTAAAAATCTAGACCATTAGGAACAATCAGTGTTTCCTATCAGAGACAAGTGTGTAGCACTGCAGCCAGGTGAAATTTTTTTCTTTATAAATACATTGAGATTTAGTTAACAAAGGGTGGAAAAACACCACTCTTTGAAGAAGCTGTTTCTATTCCTTTAACTTCCCAAATACCAAGGAGGTATTATTCATGCATACAGTTTTGCACACAAGCCTATTGTTTGATTCAAGGTTTTGTTTAAGCAGAGATCTCTCCTTACACATAGATGAGGACTCACACCACTGCAGTGGGCACAGACACAGATCCCTTTGCACCACTCAGTCTTTCCAGCACAGTAAGTCCTCACAAGAGCATTCCAGACTGAGATAAATTAACTCCTATCTATCATAAGGCAGCTAACCTCTGCCAAGGCTTCATTTGCTTATTACAAACCTGTGTGAACTTTCAAATGTTATGATGGGCAAACCTTCTAGTGTTTCTTTCTGGCCTTGTTAACATTGAACGAGGTGTGGAACTTGGCAATAAGGAAATGAGAATCCAAGCAGTGATCAAGCCCAAAGACATCCAGAGTGCCAAGACCTTCAAAGCCATATCAGGTACGGAAGAAATCAAGTATGAGTGTGAAATATCAAAGGTGTCTTACTTCTAGTAAAGGACAGGAAGATCTGGGTTTCCAATTTTACATTGGAGGCAGGGGAACAAAGGAGAAAATCTAAAGGTGTGACTCCAGTGCAGGTATTTCCCCCAAGTCAGCAATAAAACCATATTTAATCCAAAGCAGTACAAATACAGATTCACAGGTATTACTGCACACCATACAAAGAAAAAGAGAGAGTGGCTTGCGGTCATTTCAGAATACGATAATACAGCATTCTAAGTTGTAGCACCAATACAGAACAATTAGCCACTCCTTTCTTATCACTCAGAGTGAAGTTTAAAGCTAAATTTGTTACATGTTTAAGGATAGAAGAAAAGCAGGATTAAAAACTTTATCCATACCATTTGTTCCATCAAAGATTAAGCTCTATAGAAGATTACGGTATACCTCTAAATTTATGTTAAAACTTACGGATCAGTGTCCCAAGTCAAAGTTTATCTTTTCTCAGCTGCACACCTCTGGTCTTAGAAGGAGAAAGACACCTTGCTTTGTGGAGCTGCACAGAGTCTGAATGGGAAAGCACAGCATAGCTACATGCAGGCACACACTTCCTTCAGAAGCTGTGGGATTATTTTATTCTCCGAAATCACATAATATTCTTCAAGTTTTACTTCTTGTGGTCCATTGTCCACATCATGACATCACCTTCAACACCCTAGATATCAGCAGCCTTGGCACCTAGACAGGGTAAGGACAGGAGACAGCTTGTGCACACCAGGAGCCATAGGCTCCCAAAGCTTGGCTAGAGTTGGCACTTGGATGCAATGCCAAGGACATCCAGAAGAGCTTCTGCTGCTACATCAGCAGCAAAAGACTAAAAAAGGGAAACAGAGGGTTATTGCTCAATGGAGTGAGGGGGATTTGATGGCATAGAGACAGATAAGCCAATGCACCCAATACCTTCTTTGCCTCAGACTCTACCAGCAACATCTCCCTGAATTCTGTGCTTGGATGCAAGGTCCAAGGAGGAGATACACTACGAAGAAAACCAGACTGAGTTAGGGATGACTTGAGAGAACTCATCCTATACCAGGACATGGGACCATACACATTGTGTCCGAGGGTCCTGAGAGAGATGGTCACTGTGACTTGTCATTCAGGTAAAGAGTCTCCCTGACAGCTGAAAAAGATAAAAGTCACAGCTGCCTTCAAAACAGCCAAAACAAAAGACTAGAGCAGAAATATTTCTCTATGCTACAGCTGAAAAAGTCACAGCCTACACCCCTATTTCCAGTGTTCTGCTAAGATTGCCACAGACTGCACTCATTCAACTTTACTGGATGTTCACCCGCAAAATCTACATCCACCAAGCCACAGACATGAGGGCAAGACCTCAACAATGGAGCAATCAGGAAAAAGGAAATCCCTTGCATCACAAAATTCATCTGTCTGAAACCATCTGGAAATTGACTCTTCAGAATATAAAGTTCACAGCATAGTTTCTAAAGAAATGCAAGCAAAAAAGATTCACAAGTTTCCTGGGCTTTGACCCAGAATAGACTCGAATATCCTCGTCTGGTTCTATATAGCTCAGAGGAAGATTTAAGTGAGAGGTAAAAAGTTTCCATGCTAAGACAGACAGCCCCTTCCTCATCCTTTTCCAACTAGTCCCACTTAATCTTCTCATTTCTAAAAGAATTAAATCCTGTTGTTTGATATCTCTGGGGTGAAATGGTACAGAACAGAACTCTGTGAATCCAAAAATCAGGGACAAAGATACAACAGCTACTCCCTTCAAATCACACATTTAGAGGACTACTGTGAGTGACTTGTCAGTCACCACGCAATCCAGAAGCCTGACTTCCTTAAAGATCCATGTTGGCATTTAGCAAATTCTAACCTTTTTCTAGGATGAAAGATGTGGAGAATTCAGGGTGCAAGACTGATGATGTCAGTCAAGTCCCACAAAATCTTAACAACAGTCTTTTCCCACAGATTTGAGGAATTGGTAAAGGAAATTTATTTCCACCAGGAGAAAAATCCCTGCATGAATGAGTCCATCCAATTTAGTATAAGAATAAAAGCACTGGTTCTTTTACTTTTATCCACAACCCCAACACAAACATAGTGTTGAAGTGATAGTCACTCCCTTGTTCTTCCTGTGTGAAACAGTCTTTGTCAGTCCTCATAGGGACCAGAAAAGAAAAAAGATTGCATTAAGTGGTTTGATATTTTTGTTAAAGACATCATCTATTGATGGCAACCCATCACAACTGCTGCTACACGGAAGAGGAGGGAAAAAAAGTCAAAAAAGAAAAATACACTTAAAAATGAGACCATACTTCAGACTAAAGAAACGAGAGTCAATACAATGTGCTTTAACCAGCAGGCCTCACAAAGGGCCCGAGAGGGAACAGGACAGACTTGTCAGGTAACCTGCAGGGGTTAAAAAAACTTGCATCAAGAATTTTCTAACTACCAGTTATTCTTCCAGAGAAGATCAGCCTGGTTACTGTCAGGTCCCAAACGTTCCAACACACACTCCTTCGGCAGCAGATGCTACCTAAAGGTCTTAAAGAGTAGTTCAGTTCCCAGGCTTCCAGGGACTACCTCTGTCATGTTTTGAGATATCCCACCCCACACTGTGATCAAATCCTACCCAAGAGACTTGCAGATTTCCCCAAAAAGCTGTGGAATTTGAATTCTGTCTCTGCCATAACTTTAGGGGTTAAAGGTTGGTGATAATGTTCTTTTCTCCCTCACCCATTTTCTAGTCTTCTAAACTCACTCTAAAATTTTTTCTCCTGATCTGTTTCTGCTGCAAAAGAATCACGCAAACATGTAAAAATGTCCAATTCAAAATATTTTTCATGGCCCATAAAAATAAAAAAAAAAAAAGAGAAGCAGAAATTTTCAAGAAAAGAAAATATTCAATAGGAGGATATTTGGAGGTTTTCAGTCTGTCTTGAATTTTAATTAGCTCTCTAACAACATATTTTAGAGTTAGGTAGCCCTCAAGAAGGGTTAAATTATGCAGACAAAGTCCAAGAGGATGCTCACAAATGATCATTGTTGGGTATCTCTGGAAACAATATCCAGCATATCTGGGGAATTAATGCGACTTTCGGGCAATGAAAATTAATTAATCTAGTTTTGTCTCTTTGATGTGCTGCTGTTCATTCTATCACTCAAGCGCTCTTCATTGCAGTTTTGATTCTAGGTCAAAGAACTATCGGCTCAAAGTGAGATCCCCTTTCACAGAATTTATCAGTTGCAAAGACACTGTGCACAGAGTGGCTCGGAGAGGAACAGGCTCACGTACACACGGACCCACCGTGGTCACAAACTGGCCAAGACAGCAACCATGGATCACTTCACAGCACACTGGCAGCTGTGCTGGGCTCTGAGGTTTGCAGATGCAAAGGATGTAAAAATTCATCTCTAAGCTCACAGAGTGACACAGGAGCATGTCCATTTGCAGAATAGTACACATCTTTTCCTCCCAGGTGTGTTGACAGCACTCCATAACACTCCAGTCTGATGAGCACACAGCAGATCAACAGCCGGTCCCATCTCCCTCCACATGCTGTTGTTCACACAGAGCTTCTTCCTCTCTGGGTTTAAATACACAACATGGGAGCTCTTGACGCAAACAGCCTTTGTTCCTTGCTCACAGCATTTGCAACATAAACTCCACTGCTGTAAATATGTGAGGTGCATGAGGTGCAGCTCGTAACATTGTTTCCCCTACAACGCTTTAAACGTGCGTTTTATTTGAATGGCTTTTTACCAACGGCTCCGAATTAAGCAAGGGAGCAAGTCCAAGACGTTCAAGGTCACTGTCTGCATGTCCGATTGCACTGATGGTTATAACTGTTATGGTTCTCCACCTCGAGAGGGCAGGAAACTAGAGATCTTCTGGGTAATCAAATGCACATGTAGAAACAATAAAATACACCCATAAAATGATGAGTGCCAAGCTATTAATGCAGACTGCTTTGCCAGAAATGGCAGCTAGCTTTAAGTGTTCTTAGACACCTTTTGCCTCTTTATTTTTTGTTTATTTTTGGTAGTTTTGCTTTGCTTTTTGGTGGGCTTTTTTAAGTTCTCCAGGGGTGCAAAAAATCAGTGCTCCTAGAAGCCACCACAGCAAAAAGCAGAAAAAAAAGACAATCTGAAAAAGTGTGTGAACTGCTATCTGTATTCCTCACTCATTCCTGGAATACTGTGTTTAACACAACGACAGATGCATAATGAAGGCTACTCTTTCTTGTCATTTCTGCCTAACACTTGTTAAACAAAAGGTGCTACCAACAGGTTATTCTGAACAACAGATGTGCCAAACCAAGCAGAGCAAAGGAGAGCAAAGCAAAGCATCTCTGAAGGACAGTGTACCCATTTCTTATGTAGTTGCTTTCCCAAAACACTGTCACATTGTTTCTGTCATTTGAAAAGACACTTATAAATTATGAAAAATTATTATGATAAAGATATGCTGTCCTTTAAGGAACTCAGGAGCCTAAGAAAAGAAGCAACTGCAAAAAAATCAAAAAAAGGAGATAGGGGATTGCAAAGCAAGACCATGCTATTTGCTAGGTATTGGTGGGATTTCTGTGTTATCAGGTCCTCTTCCAGGCATCAAAGAGCAAAGTACATAACAAAGGACTTGAACACTAAGGTAGCCTTGAGAAGAAAACATTTAAACATCCCATGTCTCAAGAAGAATTTACTATCTGTGACCTCCCCTCAAAAATATTCCANAAAAAAAAAAAAACCTAGAAAAGGTCTTTCTATAGTTTTTTTGTCTTTCTTGAGGACTGGCTTTTGTTGGTTTATTTTTTTTGTTCCTGATCTGAAAGACACAAGGGTTGAACTTGAATGCATACCCAAGGCCCTTGAAAGAGATGAACACAAGTATGTATGAGCTACCCAAGGATGATTTCAGTTCCCAATTGTTTAAACTGAACAGATTATTCTAGAAGGTCTCATCACAAGACAAAGGCTGCCAGAATTTCTACTTGCTTTTCTTTTTCTCTCCCAATGTACCCTCTCCTAAAAGAAAAGTGGATGCTGAAAATAGATTTTAAAAGGTAGGCAAAATATGATTTAGTTTTTCTGGGTATGGTTTTATGTTATTCTAGAAAAATAATTCTAAAAAATAAAACTTTTTGAGACAGTTATGATCATTAGCAAGACTGTCCTTCCAAGAGCCACAATAGGGTGCTCTGGTTCTAAATACCTGAAGAATGCCAAACTATAGCCATGCAGCCTAGATTATTTTAATATAAGTTTTTTCTCCTCCCTCCAACTTTGTCACCTCAGCTACTGTACACTCTGAAACTAGATTTAAACATAATTGTTTCACATAATCCCAAGCAAATAAGAAAAATAAATTACACCTGATGATTATGTAATGACAGGTAACCTTCAGTGTTTTAAGTGCCAGGATTTAAGTCAGCAACATTAATGATTTCAGTCTCAGTGCAGCTTGGCAAGAAAAATCAGTATGTGGCAAAATCAGAATCTTCTAGATATTAAGTATATGTCTTAGAGAAGCCATTAATAACTAAAACATTTAGTTACTTCCCTGTATTAGCTTTAATGTTGAGCAGTGAATACTAAGGTGAAAATTTTAGGGGTTCACCTTGTTTCATGCCTTTTTTTTTTCTCTTTAGTTTTTTGGCTTTGTTTAAGTTGTTCAGGATGGGGTTTTTTTTTCCCCAGACTCCTGGGGAAAAAGTGCACAGATATCTTTAATTGCCAGCAGGACTATGTTGTCTAAGTAGCAATGAAAATCACAAATTGTCAGCCACAACTCATAACACTCAATTAGAAAATCTGCCCAGTACACAATGTATTATTTATATTATAGATACCAAAGTATAACTACTACTTTAAGTTCACAACCTAAGCTTTGTTGACCTAAAAACACCAAAAAGCAAATCCCTGGCCATTCTTTGATCAGTCACCACAAAGGATCTGATCTTTGCCTCAACTGATGCATCCTCAATTTAAAAAAAAATTGGAAAATATCCCTGATTTAATAGTACTTGATACACATATTGGGTTCCAAACCAAGTTTTTAGTTTGATCCAAAAGGAAACACATTGCTTTCCTCTGTTTCTGGGCACTTTTTTTCAAACCAAGCAAAGAATAAGTTCACACAGGGACTCAAACACTATTTACACGCAGGAGGAGCTAAGGAGCAGTGATGCAGACAGCAAACTTAAGATTAGGATGCTTTGTGTAATGGGAGGTGATGATCAACCTAATTAAGAGTTTCACTGCAATTTCACACATATGCAAATCTATCTGCCAGCTAGCACAGAAATTTACAGCACTGAATTCAAGCTGAGTTAAGAAAACCTTCTGCTAGCCAATAAAAAGTTAGCCAAGTGCCATTCTGAACACACTGGACACACACAGCGCCCAGTCACCAGCAAATAAATGAACAGTCACTCTAATACAGGGGCAGGATGTTTTAAAGAAATGTGAGAGAATGTACATGCAAAAATTAATGATGGGTTCTGGGCTTCTTTAAGGTCAATCTTGGCAGAATATTTTTCTTGGAGAAGGAGTCAGTTTGATTTTTACTTACTGAAGCTTTAGACTTACAAGAGAGATGGTTCCTGGCAGCTGCCAGAAAACCACATAGTAATAGATTCATAAAAGCCTTCTTCACATACCTGAAATCACAGCTTTTAAGTGGCTCAGGAGCCAGAGGATTATACAAGAATGCAGGCAGCAGTCTTTAGGTGTGGTAGCCCCATTCAGCAAACACTGAGGAGGCTTTCCAAGCTTTTAGACGCCTGCCTCAGCCTCTGATCACACACTTTCTATGCTGTGGACGCAGGTACAGGGATGGCAAAGGAAGAACAATAAACAAGTGCTTCCCAGTGTGTTACTGCAGTTATCCAACCAACAATGTTTGGAGAGCTTGGAGTGATCTTCATTAATAACCTACCTGCTGGGTTAATTTCACCACCACACTGATAACTTATCTGTTTAACTTCTCTGCTTTAGCTGGTACTACATAAACCTCTGCCCCTTCTTCACTCTGTATTTCTCCTCAGCTTTCTATCTCCTCCTGTTTTTCCTAACAACCAGAGCAAATGTGCACTTGGCAGGCCCTTGACTCACAGGTCAAGATGATGAAAAACAAATGAAAGTGCATCTCATCAGAGAATCAAGTATGCTTGAGTACTCTGTGAATGAACACATTACTTTTTTTTAAATACTCAGCATTTCAAATATTGCATTGCACTGAAATCAGCAAGACTTCCATCTACAAAGAATTAAAACTGAAATATAAATTAACATAAAAAGAAAAAAAATCTCTGAAAGCAAAATAGATTGTCTCACAGAGCTCCCTGGAAGAGCTCAGAAACTGAGTTTCTCAGAAGCCCCATCCTGGTGGCTGGGCTGCAAGGCTCCACATTCCCCAGGACACAGGCTGCAACTCACTGGGCTGGCTCCAAACAAGGTTTCTTTCATGACCATCTACCACTAATGTCTTTCAGTTGCTTATGGCACCTTTCATTCCATGCACTGCACTCTGTTTTAAAAGGATGTGTCCCTCCTAGCTTGAGGCTAGCAAAAAAAGAGCAATTACTGTGGAGGCTGTCTCATGTTACATTTCATCAGAAGACTCCAGCACGATCCCTATTATTTATTGTTTGCATTGCCCTAGTACCTAGCAACCTCCACCATGTAGTAGTGTGGATTTTTTGGTTAAGCACTGTACACGCACACAAAAAAAAAGCAATCTGACAGTAAAATTGTTTAAAAGATCAGCTGTGCTCAAAGCAGATCACAGAACATCAATATCACTGCAGGCTTGAAAGAGCTGGTGCCTTTCAATAGGTGCCAACATTCACAGCTATGTGCACCATACATCCTGCAGAGTTCATATTTCTTATAACTCCCAACAAGTCTCCTGGCTACCAAAGCTGAGTAGGTAGATGCATTTGTATTGCACACTGGGTTAAGGAGAGATTTTCCAGTCTAGAAACAGGGCATGCATTAAGCATTAAAGCTTGCTCTTCATGATTTATTTCCTCACCAGAGCTTACACTCAATTCAAAAAGTATTTGGTTGTCAAGCTGCTCACAATACAGAATTGCTGCACTGGTTATTTTATGGTAATTGCATAACAGAGATCTGGTGCCTTTATTAAAAGGCCACTTCCATTTCATGAGTAACAGGAACTGCTTGCTGCAGACTAAACTGCAAATCTATTCCCTGGCTGGAATTGTGAATGCTTAGAAAGATTTCTTTCTTGAAAGGTAAACATTTTTTATTTAATGAGGAAGAAAAAGCTAACAAATATGAGGAAACATCAAGGTAAATAAAGGTGAGAAGTGAAAAAATCCACACCTCCCATCCATCTAAGGAAAAGGCAGCAGCATAGCAACACTGCCAGGATAGTCTGAATTAAAAAACTTGAACTGGTGACCACTTGAAAACCAACTGATTCCAGCCCCTGCTTCTGTTTCATCACACAGAAGTAGCCAGCCAGTAATAGCTTGGCTATGCATTATTCCAGCAGGAGTGTTCCTCTCCATAAATTAACTATAGCCACATCAATAGCTCAGCATTTCATAAGCCAAAGCAGTTTCAGCTATGAAATTTCTCATGCAGGAGGAAAAAGAAAAAAACAAAAAAAAAGAAAAAGAAAAAAAAAAAAGAGAGAGATAAAAACAAAACCAACACAAATCCTGGCAACTAGCAACAAGGAAAAGCAGTTTCTTTCCACTTCAAGTGTGGACAGACTTCAACACAGAATGTAAACAACTGCACTAGCTTGTCATTACTGCTTTTCCTAATCTAATACACAACTGCTCTCCCAAGAGTCCAAAGAAATTCAGAAACGCACACACACAAAAGAAAAAGAAGAAAGAGAAACAAAAATGCTGAAGGAAAAAGAAGAATTTCAAATGAAGACAGATACATACACAACAATAAGAAAAATTAAGACCTTGTTATTTCTTTGCTACTTCACCTACCAGATGTGCAGGAGTTTGGAGGAGAGGCAAGGGTATCTATTCTCTCCCTGTACTTGGGGGGGGGGGGGGGCACCAAAATAAGGATGTCCTTATTACCAGTCACCAGGACTGTTCTGCATATCATTTTTGTTCCCCTTGCCCAATTTCTTTGGGACTAGACGGGTGCCAACAAATTACCCATCAAAAAAAAGGGCTTCCTTGACCATCTCAACAAATGGATGAAGTATTAAATGCAAACAGCCACAGTCACACTCCTAGAATTGGTTATTTCTGGTCAAGTCTCATTTAAAGACTTTCAAAGCTGCTACAGAAGGCAAATGAATTCAGGTCTCATTCCAAGTCAGCTAGGGACAGTACAACATATCTTCTGTAGCCACATGTGAAAACCACAGCAGACACAGATGGGAGACATCTGCTTCTTAAGGAGCAGACCTGAGGTCAGAGAAGCAGTTTCTATTGCAGCTACTCCTGATTAACTAACTGCTGTCAATCTGCTCCCTGTCAGCTGCCATAAAATACATGTATTTTTCATATCAGCTTCTTGTTCTAAAGTTGTGGTTTCAAATTAATTTTCAAGGCGTTTTCTTCTTGCTTCTTTGTTTAAAAGTGGTTCAGATGCACTTTTAATTGCATTTAAAATGCTTGCTTGGCATTTCCAAACCCTGCACATCTACCAGTTTCTACTGATCCAGGTGTAGGCCCTCACAAAATCTGACAACTGCTTAAACCCAGCAAGCTGACTTCAAAACCAAAATCTCACTGGCAAAGCCATATACAAATGTTGATGCAACTGTTCAAAGTGATTTTGTGTCTGGCTCAGTTCTCTAATGGTGACACGAATTTTGGCTAATAGCGTGTGCCAGGAATACAGGGCCATTCAGAGAACAATAATCCTGAAGTTTTGGGGTTTTTTTTCAGTACAAATGCACAAGCACAACTGCAACATTTAAAAAGACAATCTAAAAGGCTTAGATAATACAGAACTTAGTTTCAACAGCAACGAAAAGCAATTACAATATAGCTGCATCTATACTTAAAAACCTCAACTTTCTAAAATTTAACATCTTCACATTGCCCTATGCACCTCCAGTCAACCTGTTCTCAACATTCCATTTCGCATTTCTTTACCTGTTAGATTCACTTGTTCAACCTGAGTTCTTCCTGAAAACAAAGGATTTCTGCAGAATTTCATTTTGCATTCAGCAGAATGCTGCTGGCCAGAAACATCTCAGAAAATCTGACACTGTGTTGCAAACACCAAATGATGTTAAACAAACTGCAGCCCTCCACTGCCCAGCAACTAAAATTGATAAGAAGCCTGTGTTCTTCAGGACTCCTTTTCAAGTCTAACAGAAAGTTCTGGAACTGCCACCCACAGGAGGTTTTTATGGCTTTGCTTTTTATGAATGCACAGCCTAGCAGGTGATAAGCACTTTTGTGCACTTGGCTGGTGTTTGCCCATGATCACGACTGTTCATGGGGGTTTACTGGTGTGAAAGATGCCAACAACACCCCAAGGACAGACTGGGACATTCCAGCACTTGTCAGAGAGGTGCCAATTTGCCCCTAAATCAAACATGCCACAGCAATGCTGATAACAGCTTTAGATGCAGGTGCCAGAGGAGAGAGCAGTCAGATTGTGTTATTCACCACACCTAGAACAAACAGCCTCCAACTTCCACTGAACTTGTGACTCAGGGGGCAAGAAGGCTAAAAACCTTATTTATGATAGAGATGTCAGCCAGTCCCTGATGCCCCTGCACTCACACACATCCAAGGGTGCTGAAAGCAAAGCGCTCTGAGGTACCACAGCAGCACCAGGGGTAAACTCAGAAGCACAGATTGACTACCTACGTGTATGTCACTTCATCCTAGAGGCCAGAAATATCCCGAGAGCACTAAATGATGTAAGGATGCCCAAGGCACAAGGATCCCTGCGCTAGAAGGTCATGCTATAGCAGTGTCTCTACCCAGTTAGGTGGAGTCACAGCCTCTGCCAGGCTTTGGTCCCAATGCCAGCCAGGATTGTTCCAGTTAGGTGGAGTCACAGCCTCTGCCAGGCTCTGGTCCCAGTGCCAGCCAGGATTGCTGGTGTTCACTTGTGCTAACGAGCCCTTTCCCAGCATAGGCACAACACTGCACTGCTGCAGCTACCAAACTCTTGGGCCAGAACCAGCTCACACCCCATCAGCTGGTGCAAGTGCAGGGTTTGCACATGCATTCCCTGTACCTCCATGCTCAGCAGAGCTTTATCCAGGCTGATCTGGCAGGCACAGCTCAGTTCTAATCCACATCTAGGTCTAGTACAGCAGCAGAGATGCATCCTTAAAAACTATCTGGATTAATATCAAATTGGGTAGAGATATGAAGTGCAGAAGGTTACAGCCAGTAAATCTCATGGTTTCATTCAGGTCCATGGGATGTTGATGGAGCTCATCTGGTCCACTTCTCTCTATAAAATGATACAAGGCAGCCAGTAACACTGATCAAGAGGAGTTGTGAGGAAGAAGCAAATTTAGAGGTGGTCCTTCTTCCTTACTGTCTAGGCTATCTTCCTCCATTTCATTCCATGAATTCAAACTTATTTCAGCTCATTACTATAAAGCAGTCACTTTACACTTTGGGAAAGAAAGCACACATTGCCCGGCTTTCCCATGACTATTTATATTCCTTGCATTGCAATAGCAGTGTTGTTCCTACAAAATATCCTGTAAAAAAATATTTCATTCTTCCTTACATTTATCACAAGATACAGAAAAGTGAAGAAACTACTTTCATTACCACATCATATCCTAACTATATAGGAAAACCACTTCTTCAAAGCAGAGTTAAGCTTCTAAATACCTTTTTAAAGACATGCTCTAGAATACCAGCTCTATTTTACCAAGGTAGGTGCTAATCTCAGTGGTGAAGCCAAATTTTATTCTGGTAATCAACTGCTGCCTATGGGACACTTTGCTCCAATTGAATTAATTTCTACCTCCAGTTTCTGTCTGAAATTTGCACAAGTTTCCCATGGCTGTGATATTTCACAGCCACTAAAATTCAACAGAACACAATGTCTCTTCTACAAATCAAAATGCCTGAGACACAGGGAGGGTGGGGAGCAGGCAAAAAGAGGCACCATATAAAAAAAAAAACCAGTGACAATGAAGTCTGCTTCAAACTGGCTGTGGGTTTTGACCACAATCCACATTGACTGCTAGCACACATTTTATAAACAAACAGACTGATTTCCTCAAAGTACTTAGAAACAGTTTGATTACTTACCAAGTCATTTCCTAGTAGAATTCCTCAAGAAAAGAATCCCCTGGCATTTTGCATATATTATTTCAGTAACAACACAGACCATAAACAGGTTTCCTGAAACAAGCACTGTTTCTTTCAAGAGAAAGGCATCTGACAGAAAACTTCCCTTGGAAAAAGCAGACAATCTCAGCAGATGTTAACAGCTAGTATCAAAACCTGCTTGAATGTTATCTCCACTCTTTCATGCAAGAGGTACAAGCAGGTGGCCCTTTACTCCTACAGATACAATCCACTGAAAATTTCTAGAGATTAGGCTCTTCTCATAGTACATCACATTTTCACAGTCAGTTCAATTTCTCTATTTCACTTTACAGTGAGACTTGATGGATGTGCAATGTTTCCTATTAAAACCATGCAACAAAAGAACGCCACAGAAGTCATCAAGAGATAACCTCACTGCTTGAAAACCAGAGTGCAATAAGCAATTCAGACACCTAAGAAGGGTCAGCATTAACACAGCACACCTACAGCCTTCCATGTACTGCAAAACCTGCAGGATTTCAAATGTCTGTTTTCTCCCTCATTCTTGTAGCTTTCTTCTTCTCATTTCTGTGGTTCAAATATGTAGTTGCCCAAATAAGATCGTGTCATAAAATTAAATAAAATCTACAAAGAGCTGTCTTGAATGCACAGCACTATGAAGGCATACAATTGACATGACTTGGTAGCACTTAGATGCCTGTGCCTTGCAGACTTCACATATTGTTGAAACAGACAGCTTAGTGCCAGTGTGCTGGCTGACCTGTTGACACAGAAAACATCAAGTGAGCAGGTTTATTTTGTGTGAAGTGCTGAGATAACCAATTATCAATACTTTCCAGGTCACGGCTAAGATAACAGCGTACAATCACATGAAGTTTACTCACACTACAATAAAGCAATACACATTTAGTTATTTAGTCATTGTCATGTTTGACCACATTTTAATGTCTTCTAAGGGGTGAAAAACAAATAGCCTCTACTAGATCTGTTTAGGATGAATATTAGGGGGAAAAAATAGGGCCTTATTTGTTGAAGTTTGTAAAGATTAGATAAAGCCATTGCACAGAATATAAACACCACTGATTCTCAATAGGGTCTGCACAGGACACTGTCTACTTATTGAAGCCACAGGATGGAAGATCTTTGCTCTTGTCTCTTCCCATAACTCCACTGCCCTGCACAAATAATTGGACACAGGCATTTGAAGGGTGTAAGAATGAGATTAGCAGCAGAAACCATTTCCTGCATTCATTCTCCTTTGCTCTACTTGTCAACATCCGTAGAAGAGATGAGGCACCTTCGACTTTGGTGTCCTGCAGCTTACTGAGAAAAAGAAGACTCTAGTAAATCCCAGCCCATTTTTAGATGACATGGGGAAGGGGATAGCTGCTGCAGGAACAAACACACTCTTTGAAGGCAATTCCTTACTCTGTAGAAAGAAAATACATTCAATACAAGGATCTCAGCCTTTGTCGTACACAGATGAGCAAGAGCTCTGTAATCCTTGCCTCTGCTATTACACCTGGTGTCTTTGGAGAGAATCCAAGGAAATTACCTTGTGGGTGATTTACATTCTGTCCTCAAATCATGACCCAATTTTCTGTACTATTCAACTCATAAAAGTATGCAATATTCGCACTGCAATGAGAAAATATTGCAAAAAAATGAAATAATTTAAAAGTACCCCTGAGGTTTCAGGAATTCATAGTAGGTTTGCAGAGGAAGCCAGCAACTTCTGAGTACTGAATTTCTACACATCCAAACCTGCCCAGTCTCCTTGTGTCAGTTCCAGCTGTCTGACAGTGAGCAGCTTACTGCAAGGGTGACCACACTCTGGTCTAAACAGAGGGGATAAGCCTGTGTTCTTGCCCAGTCTAAAACACATAAGGAGGGACAGAGGGAAGACCACTAATTGTTAGAAATCTACAACAAAACTACTGGCAAGATGGCAAAAAAGCTGCATATAAATGGTCTGTGATTTAACATATTTACTACAGACAAGAGAGAGCAGCCACCTGACAAAATAAAAGTTCATACAGAATTAGCATTGCAATATGCTTAGTGTTTAAAAGAAAATAAAGCCTTACTATAAATAAAATAATATTAAATTATTTCTACACATCTGGTGCACAATGCCTAACAAGTAGTTTTAATTACCCTAATTTTGGAGATGAGTATATGTAAATTTTTCTCTTCACTAGTTGGTCCTTACCTTTTACCTTTAGAAATTCCTCCCACTAGGAAGCAAACAGCTGTCCCTCACAGTTAAGTTAAACACATGATGATAACTTCTTAAAAGTCAAATCAAATATTACTCTAACAAACGTATTATTATTATTTCCTATTATTGTAAAAGAAAATGTATGCTCTATTTCTGGGGTAAGAGTAAAATTAATATATTATGAAGAGCACAATTTGTTATGATAAAGATATTTTCTACTATTTTGTGATCTTAATTCACTAAAAGCAGTCTATGTCTCATTTGAAGTAAATACTAGGTATATAACAAAGCATTTATTTTTTTAAATAATCTCAGCAGAATGCAAAGAGGGATTTCATAGTTGAGAGTAAAAAATTTGGTTTTTGTAAGGGGTTGGATCTGTTTCTTTTTGTTTGTGGAATTTTTTCCTGGTGGTTTTGCTAGGTAACTAATTGCTGGGTACTTATGGGTGCTTGACTGAAACAAAAGGGGGCAGCAGGTTTCTCCTGGGGACAGCAGCTGAACAGGACAGTTCGGTCTGAGGACACCGCTCCGAAAGGACGTGGGAGTACCAGAAGACCCTGCTTGTTTTTCCTGCACTGGATTTCTCTCCAGAGGAAGACTGGACTCATCTCGTCACCACTGGACTTTCCTACAGGACTATTTCCACTTCACAGAACTGCATCTACTGCTCAAGGAGGATTTCATCTGGACTGCTTTAACACCCTGACACCCAGGGTGTCAGGTCACATCCCTGACTCTGTCAGGGCATTTTCTGAGTTTTTTTTGTTTTGTTTTGTTTTTTGTGGGGTTTTTTTTTGTTTTGTTTTGTTTTGCTTGTCTCAGTGCTATTACATTTGTATTTTTCTTTGTTTTGTCTAACATTCCTAGTGAAGAACTGTTATTCCTACTCCCAAATCTTTGCCTGAGAGCCTTCAATTGCAAAATTGTAATAATCTGAGGGAGGGGGTTTACATTCTCTGTTCAAAGGGAGATTCCAGCTTTTTGCTGGCAGGTACCTGTCTTTCAAACCAAGACAGTTTTCTATTACCAACGGGACAAAACTGGGTTGTCAAATGAGGTCTCATAAGTCCACTGGCATTGGCAAAACATACATGAGATGTATGTTCCTAGTGAGAGTTTAATATGAAATTCAAGGATCCACACCAATATTTGCAGAAGAAACTTAAAAGGACCCAGAAGCCCTGTCCTAGGTTTGTTTTGACTTTGGCTAGCATTTTTCATAAAATATTAAATGATCACAGTGATTGTGAAGAATATATGAGATAAACATACCTACACAAGACACTTTGCTAGAAATATCTAAAGGCCACTGAACAACCCTGCAGCATAATTTCCTATTTTTGGCACTTTATCGCTTTTAAAATGATAAAATTCCAAGGCTGCAGACTTGGTGCTTGATGTATTCCTTGCAAAAAGTACCACACATTTTTTTCTTAAACTCAGAAAGGATTCAGTCAGTTTTGAGCTAATGTGTGCTCATTATCTCACACATCTGGAAGTTCTGATACTAAAGCAGTTCAGAGAAAAAAAACCTGGCTTTTGTCACAATGGTTGTACTAAGCTTTAATAAAAAGCTTCCCCTGTGCCTCTGTTTTATTGTAATGTTTCCAGGTGCCACATTTTCTGTTCTAAAATGTGGTTGTTAAGGAAGGAAACTACCATTGAGGAAATGTGGGACAGTATTTTTGGGTTTTGTGGAGTTTTGTTGCTGTTTTGGGGGGTTTGATTGGGTTTCGGTGTTGGTTTTTTGATATTTTAAACTACTTACACTATACTTACACACTTACTCAGGCCCTGCTTTGCACTGTGTGCAACTCCTTACATCTCCTTGAAGATCGAAAATAGCTGTTATTTTACTATTCTGTATCACAAAGTAGGAAAAAAAAGGAAGAAGAAAGTCCATATATCCTCAAAAATTGGTCACATCAGGCAAGGGAAAAGCTCACACCAAGCACCTCTCTAGTCCTCCAGGTATGCACAGCCCGGAAGCCAGAGAAAACTCTTCACTGAGAGCAGCTTTAGAATTTTCAATTAAAAGCAAAACAAAGCGAAAACAAACAAATTATCTAAAGATATACAGTAAAACTAATATTAAATTTTATTACTACAACATCGAATACTCCTACTTATTATATACAGAGATATGAATATACTCTCACATTCATATCTTCCTGGTAGGAGGTAAGAATTCCATACATCAAGCAGAGCCTTGCAAATGCCTGTGCTCTCCCATTACCATGCCTGGTATTATAATGGTTCTCACAGGCCATTATGCCAGATGAAGCATGACTGCAGGAGGAAGCTTAGTACCCTCTCGGATTTCCCCTGCCTGGGAATTTCCCGAGAGTCCCTTTTTCACAGCCAGATGGTCGAAGAAAGAGTCAGAGCTGCTTGGCTTTTGCTCTCAAGGTTGTTTATTATTTCTTATCTATAACATGTTCTCCCTGGCCAGCCGCGATGCTCTCAGCAGGTCAGTCCAAGGCACACTGCCCACCCCCAGGGCTGTGTTGTCTTTTTATACTATAAACTACGTAGACATTATTTACAGTTAATTTCCAATACCTATCACCTATGTTAGACAGTGTGTTTCTACTTTAAACCAATCCCAAAATGCCAGCATCACCAAGAAAATGGAGATGATGAAGAAGAAGGAAGGAGGGCAGTACACACCCAGATTCCTCCATCTTGACCCCCCTTTACACTTCTTGACCCCCCTGTATACTTCTCATATGAATCTTAACATTCTATTTCTCTACTCAGTAATAAGCTACTTATTTTATTCTACTTTCCCTGGTTTGTAATTCCTCATATAAAGTTGGTAACTGTTTCCATGGCTCGAGATCAAGGGCAGAGGGGTCTTTGGCTCCATTCCAGGCTCTCTGAGCCCCCTGCCAGGGTCTCAGCCCATCCAAGGCAGCAAGAGGGATTTCCTGGTTTCCCACAGTACCTCACCTAAAAACTCACCAGCATAGGCATTCTGCTGTAACTCAGCCGGCCCACCAGGTTTATTTGCATCTGGCAACTCTCCAAGACATCTGAAACATGTCGGACCTCTTGTTGGCAGGCAGAAAACACCTTGCCCCCAACAAGACACTGTTTTCCATCTGGAACTGAATGAGCAAGTGTCCATAGCTTTTGTGCTCAGCCACTAATGCACATTAAACAATCTATTAACACACCAAATTAATGAGATAGTGACAAGTTTGGAGTCAGCTAAGCACTGTGCCTTTTGCATAGCTCACTGTAGCATATGTTGGCACCATTGTTTGTAACACATCCAGCACACAGGCATTTGGAGCTCAGCCTAATTAGTTCACGCAATTGAATCTCAACTCTAGCCTTGATTCGGCTGCAATGGAAGTTTTGAAAGAGGCCTATCTACACAGCCTTGCATGTTTTTTCCCTGGCACTTGAGGAGCCAGGGCAAGGAAGTGTGCCAGAATTGCCCAACCAAGCATCTGACAGAGACACAGAAATGTGAATACTGCACTTACTGTTTGTTTTTTTTTTTTAAGATCATTCATGTGCAACTTTTAAAGGTGGGATAATTCTTTTTCTGGAGGAGAGTAAACATGAGAGAAGGACTTGAAATGTCATACTGGAAGGATGATGGGAAAAGAGAGAAGGCCTATCCCAGGGAAGCCTGCCCAAATTGAAAAAATGCATAACTTCTATGTGTGCATTTCACAGTTCCTTATTTCTTCATTGAGCACTAGTCTTTGCCAGTTTACAATCTTCTGCTTCTGTTTGTTTTTAGAAAACCCAAACATCAATACAAAGTCTTTTTTCTCCCCACAAAATTTCCTTGACCCAATGAATTTTTTAAAGTAGCCAACCATATAGCATTATGCAATTTCAGAACCGAAATTGGATTTCCCAATTATTGCTATGTCTTCAAAAGGCATTTTAACTAGAAGATACCTAGATTTTCACCTTCCTTCCCCTTCAACAATCAAAATACATTTCCACAATAATTGTCATGCAGCAATCACTGAATGTAACAAATAATGCAAAGACAGTGATTTCATCAAAGTGGCTTCCAGGCATTATCTATTAGTGTTGGCATTGAGAGGATTTGGTTTCTCATACTGCTTTTCTTTCTGATGACAGTCAATTACTATGACAGTCAATTACTAAGTAAACAAGAATTTTTTTTATTTTTTTTAACAATTACACAGTTATTTGTATCTACATTTATTAACCTAATATTATTATTATTATTATAATATTAACCTAAGGAATGTAGATACAAATAACTGTGTAATTGACTAGAAATCCCACTGTCCCACTGAGAGAGATAAATGGGGACCCTTTCTGATCTGTAACTAGACTGACACTTGAGCTCTTCATGGCACAAACTTGGATTGGTCTCAGCCACAACACAGCCAGACAGCCCATGGCAAAAATGAAACTTCTGACAGGTTACAAATTGGGAAACAGGGAGAGGGTGGGAAGCTCTGTACTGGCCAGTCTAAAAAATACAATGGCAATTACCTGGTCCCAAAGAAGCAACTTCTTGCAATATTGTAGCTAAGGGGCTAAATAGCAGCATGCAGGGAGCAAGGAGGGAACAACAAAAGCCATTTCTCAGTCTCACCTGCCTCCAAAAATCTGCCAAGAGCCCAAGCTTCAACATCAGGCTGATCAGCAAACGGGTGCCTCTGCAGCAGCGGCTCCGAAACATGAGCACACTTTCTCAGGTGGAGCAGGCAAATGGTCTTCCCTCCTCTCTGGGAATACTTAAAGATGGTTTCCTAATGCCTTTTCATCTCAGATAAAACTTTACCAAGCACATTGATAGATACATAGTGTTAGGTTGCAAAGGTGTCTGCTCTGCTGCAAAATGGCCTCAACTAAACTACCTCGGTTTTGATGAGACAAAAAAAGGTAAACCTGGGTCTTCCTGCTATTGACAGCAGCAAAGGGAATATGACCATGATCAAGTAATTTATTTTTTACCACTTAGAAAAGCCATGCTTACTTTGGAGGATTTATGTCTCCTTTTTTTTTTTTTTTTTTTAAACAGAAGTAATAATCTGGAAGCCTGATTTCAAACCACAAAACTCTCTAAACATACAAATGTTCATGTCAAAACCACAGCACTCCAGTTTGCAACATTTTTCAGTCTAAAAGAAAAGTTATGTGCGAGCACATGCACACACTAATTGTTTTATGGATCTTTTTTCCTGCTCAACATTTTATACAAGTATGAACCGGTAGGTTTGGAAGTATGTTTGCAGTATGTCTGGAAACATGGCAAAAATGGGAGTTTAAGTTGGAGTTAGGCTTTTCCCTCACGATGAAATGTATGTAAAGAGCATGGTGTAAACACTGCATTGCCTTTAATAATTGATTACTGTGAGTCCTGATTCAGGCAACTGGAATATTCTATCTACCTTCACTTCCTATCTCTGTGTGCTCATACATACAGCTATGCTGCTAAAAGTCTGCCTGTTTCCAGGGACCAGTTTTCCAAACCCCAACCACTGGCCAGTCCAAGCTTATGTAAACAACTTGGGATTCGAACAAACTCAATGACAATCATTGCTGATTAAACCAAACTTATACAAAGGCAAAGTAAATTGAACCAGGTACAGGCATGCAAAGATAAGATAGAAGCTGATTATCTTGCATGGCAACAAAGGAGAGCTGCCACAATAGAACAAACCAAAGGTCCATCAGTTTCCAAATTGTTCCCTCTGGTTACAGCCAACACTTCAAAGAACACGAAGTCGACACTGCCAGAAGTCATTATTTGCCACACCAAGAACAAGAGAAATCAGTTCATAACTTCAGTTTCTTTAGGCACATTTTAAGACGTTTATTTTAAAATTAAGAGAGTGAGAAGAACCTCTTCCCTTGAGCTCCTAAATCTAAAATAATTATTTTTAACAACAGACAACTTCACTTATTCTGTACAGTCATTTCCAACTGTGGGACAGTACTCAAGGGTTTCAGCAGGCCACTATAAGGGCAGAGTTTCTTTTTCCACCTCTCTTCATAGAGGTTGAAAACTTGATTTGTTCAGGCTGCAGAACATTCCACCTCTCAAAGCTGCTCTCTCAAGGTGCACTGCTATGATAAGTGTGATAAGATGCCCTAGCCTGGAAGGTCACTGAGAACAGTGGCACTCAGTCATTCCCTTGCAGACAGCCAAGGCAAATTTGGTGGCCCTGGCAGGACATTGCCATCCATACAGCCACAACACAGGGCAGGCTCTTGCTTCCAAAGCCCGAGTCTCCAAGCAACCACCAACTGTGTTTGCAGAAGCCATGCATGTAGATCCTCAGCCATCGAGCACAGTTTCCTTGCCCTGGTAAAATCAGGTGTATGTATACCATATGCTTCACCTATTTACATGAAATTTATTACAGAATCAAACCAAGTCAAGCAGCTGAACTAAGAGGTTCTATCATCTTTTAGGCAGGTTTTTTGAGTGGTAAATTAATGGCTGATAAGCCATTCCTTCTCCCCTCAGAGACTATTTCCCCAGCCTTCAAAATTCAAGTATAAATGAGGCAGAATAATTCATTCCTTATTCTGCTCACTAGAGATGTTTCTCCTCTTTGGTCTAAGCAAATAAGAAAAGTTTCTAGAAAAGATCTGTCTAGAATTAAATTGATTTAATCAGAGACTGAGGTGTCCAATTACCCTGGAGATTGAAAATATGAACAAGACAGAATATACATTTTGCATACTGAAACAGGTATTTCCAACACCTTATGAAAGAAATAATTCAGAAGACAACAGGTCATGGCCTGACCTGTGCAAGAAAATCAGGTTCCATCCTTTAAGTCAAGGGCACACAAGGGCCCTTTGCTGCTCACCAGAACATGCAGCAATGAAAACACTATGAAGCAAACATAACAACCTAGAATCTGTGGATTAAAGCTTGTTACTCAACTTCCTTTTTCTAAACAATATAAAACCGAGGAAAATCAATCCTGAGTATCAGTTCTTAGCTATTAGTATTCTACATACCACTGACTAAGATTCCTGAGCAGGAAAAGGGTGTGACAGGCAATCAGTAGATGTAGCTCTTATCGCTTGATAAACAGTGTTTTAACAACCAGCCAGAGATACAGGTCCAGAGCAAGTTACATGGACTATTCCAGGAGCTGTTTCTAACTGTAATAATTACAGCATATAATTAAGAACACAGCCACACACTCCACACCACACAGAAGACAGAAAATTAAGCCTCCAGTGGTTGTTGCTCCCATCACTGGGCTAGATCTTGGCCATGGCACTCTACTCAGCTTAGGTCTTTATGCCCTGATTTAACACCACTAACGTTTCCTCTCCTTCCCCTCTAAACACTTAGGACAGCGACCGAGACCTCCCAGGCAGCTGAAAGCCCCAGGAATAAAGCAGGAGGCAGACTGCAGAGGGAGTCAAAAAGACAACAGACAAAATGAGTTCAGTTTCTTAAACTCGTTTGAGCAGGAGAGACTAACACTAGGGTCCTTGCACAGCCCAAGGTAAAACACAGCTTAGCATTCTATGAATGACTGTTTGTATGCTGACAATAGCAAGTACTTCCTCCAGTGGGAAGGGAGCACATGCACGCCTCTGTGTGTCTCTCATGACTCCAAGTCCTTTCCAGCTCTGCACCTCATCCCTTTTATACAACTGTCTGCACAAAGCTAGTCCCATGCCTCCTCCCGAGGAGATGCTGGTGCACAGCAGCTTCTCTGAATCAGACAAATCCACCTCATCAGTTAATTTTAGCTACACACTTCTGCTCTGTAGCAACTACTCATCTGCCAATATTCAGCACCTGGCTGGCAGGGATTGTACTCCAAACAGAGCATTCCTTGGCACAGCAGAAAGTTGCTTTGGGAACTCAGAAAGAGCTGGAGAAGTATGGACCAAAGACCAGTAACTTACACCAGGATTTAATGGGTACAAAAAGTTTATGTATTAAAAAAAAAAAAAAAAAATTGGGCTGAGAACAGTAAAGCCTTAATTCCCTTTGCTGGTGGGAATCAGAGGCTGCCTAAAGGGTACTTGCAGACTGCCTTGTGAGAAACGTACAAGGGCATCAGTACCCTCTTCTGTCTCTCCAGTGCCCTAAGGAATTTGAACAATCCTTGGTAAGATGCTTGAGAATATTTACTGCCACTGTCATTCAACATTGCATCAGAAGAGTTCTGGAAAGAAGGGAAATGCTAGGGCTAATGCTTACACCACGGGTGTGTGTTGGGGGGGAAGACACGTAATTACTTACACATATTACAGAATCTTAATTCTTGCGCAAACAGGATTAATCCACACTGCAAATACTTGCAAACAAAAAAAAAAAAAAAAGTTGAAATTCAGGCTAGAACCTTAAATAGTCAAAGAACTATAAGCTTAGTTTTTGTTATTCAGAGTTTTCCTAGACTTGCTTTTAAGATTTAGAGAAGATTAGTTAAGATATTGAAAACAGTTTGCTGCACCATCTACACATAATTTGAGACACCTGAAAGGTCAGAAACCATAAAAGATATCTACATGAAACTCCTTTTTAGGAAAAAAAAAAAAGGGGGGGAGGAGGGAGCTCCAATTTGCAAAAGTGTTTTACATTGTTTAACCACAACTATTAGGCACTTCATAATTACAGCCATTACTCATTTACTCATCTCATGGCATTATCATAAGGTTAATAAGAATGGAGCCCACAATTATCTCAGCAGTTGTACACAGTCATCTCCCAATTACATACACTCAGATGACAGCTGTTTCCCCTTCACTAAAATAAAGTTGGTACCACTTAACCTGTTGACCTAAACACTCCAGAATCCTCAAGTGTGGAACAGAAGCACAAAATCCTGAACTGACTTTAGATAACAGCAACTTAGAAATAGAACTTAAAATCAGAATACAATAACAAAGTCATAAAAACTGACTTTGGTATCTTTTGTCTTAAGATTTTGACCACAAAATATCTCTCTCTCTAGCTGTTAGAATAAGCATGTATACATGTAAAGGATATATACACACATATGTTTGTGCATGAATACAATAAACACACACCAGAGTCCTACCTAACCTTCTCACCTACATTTAACACACATCAATTGCCCAAGGGTCACACAAGCCTTCAGCAACACCTCTGATTCCTCACAGAGACACCTGTTGGGATGCTCGTGCAGCACAGACCTACCACTTGCTGGCTTGGGTTTCACACTGCACTCTACAGACAGTACTACAGACAAAGCAACTTTCAACCTACCTGCAGTTCAACAGCACCCTCCAAACATCACCTCCTTCCCATCGTAATGGATAGCACAAGGAGGTAGAGCCGGGGTAATAAAACAGGCAAGGAAAAGGGGCATCACCTGTTTCTCATCCTCCTCTGACAACACTGCAGCACTGATAATTGATAGCACCTGTTCAATTAGAAACTGCTGCTATGCAGTGAGCCTCGGCATCACACAGGTGTCACTGCTTGAAATCAGGAGCCATACATCAAGAATTAATAAAGAATGGGTGACACTGCTACCTACTTCATTTCCACGATCAGTATGAACAATTTATTCTAACTCCCTGAGTAGCCTTCTGAAGAAAATTTCCCAAAACCAGCTCCCCCACTATCTGATAAATACACCTAAGGGCTCCTGAACTGAAATACAGCATTTCTCTTAACTAAAAAGGCAAACTTTCCCCCGGAGGGTGACATTTTTTTTACTTCACACCTGCGGG
>WBNO01003473.1:0-35614 GCA_013400575.1 Peucedramus taeniatus | reverse complement strand
GGGGAAGCGGGGGCGGGCCCGGGCGCAGTCCCGGAGCGGTCCGGCGGGAGGCGCTGCCCGCGGTACCCCCTGCCCGGCACCGGCGGGAGCCCCTGGAGCATCTCCGTGTCATGCTCAGAAGCGTCGCTGTCTTCATTGGTGACCTTCGCCTGTAGCACCTGTACCTTGTCACTGCTATGGTTGTGTGCAGGTGGCCTCTCACCTACGTGAGGAGCTGCCAGGGCAGAGAGCAGGGAGCAGCCTTCCAGCAACCCAGAAGCCCAGCAGACTTTCTTGCCTTTTCGGCCACTTTGCTGTTTCCCAGAACTGTGACATTAAGGTACAACCCCTTAATTCAGATTTAGGACCTCCAAAGCCTTCTGGACCTGCTGCTCCACTCCTTTTTGCAGAATTTCAGCACCTGGGAGCAGCAGAGCTCTGCCAGAGTCGGAATCATCCAGGAAGCTCTTTTTAAAATGAGTAACACGAACTATGAGCCCAAACAATGGGTCTTGCAGTCCTCTGCGTTATTGTAAGCAAAGGGAGTGAATAGCTGAAGAACTGGGGAAAACAGTAGAATGAACTGCATTCTCTACAATTTGGGGCCCTCACCAGCAGCATTTTGGCTTTTTGTGGAAAGTTGCATATGTTTGGCCATTAAGAACAGGTCATTTTGAGGGCCTGGATAACTTTCCCGTGTGGTGGAGTTTGTTACGACTTCTGTAACTGTGGTGTGAATAGATTTGTCATGGCTTTTTGCACCAATTAGTTAGTTAACAAATTCTATTTGTGAAGGGGAAGGTGCTCTTTGATCTGGACTGATGGGGTTTTTTTTCCAGCTCAAAATAGAACAGCACTAGTAAGAGCTATGTTGAGTTCATGGTTGATACTGGTACCCGGACAAGAATGTTACAGAGAGATAAGGTGCTAAATAAAGTTAAACGAAAACAACCCTGCTAATTGCAGTTCCATACAAATGTCAGGCTGTACAAATTGTAGGCAAACCAGGCAAGATCCTCCACCAGTGTAAACAAGAAAAACCAGTGGGCTCTTGTACTTATTTACACCTGTGAGGGATCTGGCTCCATCTTAGGAATACAAAAACAGAAGTGTTAAAATGAGACTTTGAAAAACTTGTTTCGAAACCAACAACATCCTAACTAGGCTTTTCTCCCCTCCACCAGAGCAGGAAGAACAAACCAGCTTAATAAAAACAGCATTTCAAAGGAAAAATTTCCTGCACGATGTCAAAATAGAGCCTGGTTTTTCTATTTTGAGGAACTGTTCTTTTTTGAAACAAGCCTGCAAGAAAAATGGCTAATGAAAGAAAGAATGTCATCACTAACCTTGAAGGCTCACTGTTTGAGGGCCAGCCTGATAAAGTCTTGATATTAAAGCTAACAAATGTGTTTCTTTATGTAAGCATTCCGCTTTGTTTTATAGACCAACATAACATTGTCTGGGTTATACAGAGCCTTATCCTGGAGCCAGCTGCAAAATATAACATACAGTGTTCAGCCAAACAAGAAGCTGTATGTTCATATGTAAATGAAGTTGTTCTTCATAAAATTTTTCAAAATCTTTAAAATATATTGTGGCATAATGTTGTTATTTATCCACTGATTAACAAAACAGAGAATAGAAACTTCACTCTATCTGAACCTAGGAAAACTGAATTTATGTATTACTTATGCAGTTTCCTTGTAAAAGAAAAGTTAGGGGGTATTATATATTTAAATGGCTAAACAGAGAAGAAAATTGATAAGATCTAAATTTGACCTTCAGTGTTCAGTGGGAAACTGTTTCAAAGAACCAAAGTTTGTTTCATAATTTTTTTTTATTGTAAAACAAAAAAAGTCTAAAATATATTCCACAGCCTTATATATTGAGTTGTTTTTCAGGACAGAAATACTTCCATAAGGTTTTAGGTTGGAATTCCAATGCTGGCTAAATCTTTCAAAGAATCATCACAAATAAAGGAATTTTAAAGTATTTAAAATTTGTATTTTGGTAATATCTAAAGACCTTTTCCCAGAGTCATGGAATTAATCAAAATCTAGATTTTAAGTGTGTTACTGATAAATGATACATTTATTTTATGTAGCAAAAATTACATTATTAGATGATTGCCAGCTTCAGTTCAAGGTACTGAATGGTAAAACATGTCTGGCACAGGTGAAAGCAGGAGCATACTTCAATAAAAGTGTCAAATAAATGACTACTTAGTGGTAAGAATCCAGGCTATAATTATCTTTAATGTATATTGAGTTACCAAAATTGTATATTAATTTGCAACATTTTCAAGATGCGTATTTTGGTATGCAATTTCCATGGTAATGGAAATACCGCTTTTTCACCTTCTTAAGTTGCCATGTCTTGATCTTAATCATGTTTATTTTACAAAACAACAGAATTATCCAAGTGGAAGAAGAGAAAAAAAAGACAGTGTGATGTATATGTGAAAGAGTTAAAAATGGGAAGAGGAGGCAGATGAGTGTTCAAATACATTTATGGAGCTTGGTATCTCAGTTTTGATAGTGAAGAAGGTAGGAAGATATGTTGAACAAAGAGAACACGGGTTTTACATATTAAGGTGGAACTACTATGCTGAATAGTTTCTTAATATACTTTGAGTATTTCCAGATCTGCAGGAAATGAGTATATTTTAATTCACAGTTTGCAAAAACTGTTTTAAATCCTTATGTCTTTAAGAGGACTATGATTCTAAACATGAGAAATCATAAGTCACTATAATATGATGATAATACAGTGAAGCTGATGGCAAAGCTCCCAATTCTAGAAATTTAATTGGAGCAAGACTAGTAAATTATTAGTTAAAGACTTTTTTGATCAAAAATGTTTGTACCATCCTGTACAAACCTGTTTCTGTTATCCTGTACCAAGTTATGGTACAGTTATGATCAATATTATGCCTGCAGTGATAGATGTGCTCATGACATGCTGCATTTTCACTTTGTACCATGCAAGATCACACTGCTAAATCACTGATGAATGTTTACAAGCTGGAATGCTGCAGCCAGTTAGAGACACCTTGATCTTTTGCCTGATTTCTTGGTGGAAGCTAAGACTCAAAACCAGTTTGTTTCTGAATGTTCTCTGTCTTCTGAAAGCCTTTAACACTTACGTTGCAACTACAGGTTTCACCACTTGTCCTCTGGCATGGAAATCCTCTTGTTTGCTGTTAGATTACTTTGTGGGATGGTTTTTGTTTGAATTACATTTGGGTTTTTTTTTTTTTTAATACCTCTTCCATTTCTGCCCAGCTACAGGAGACATGTTAAATAACAGCTTTCAAGGAGGGGAAAGAGAGAGTTGTGTTGTCTCAATTTTTGAACTCTTTTTCTTGGAGTAGAGTAAATATTTTGTTGTGTTCCATTTCCTGGAGAATCCACATTTGAATTGAGTGAGCAGATCATTATAAAAACACAGTCAATGGTGAAGGTAAATGTCAGCACTGAACCAAGAATGAAGTCCTAGATTGTTTATATTAGTTTTCATATAGCAAGGTAGGACAAAACTTTTGAAATATGCTCTATACATTAAAAAATTCTGCTCGCAGACTCATCATTACTTTAAAAACATTCCTATTAAAAGCTACAAAACAACTAAGTACTTAGACCTCAGACAAGAATAATTGTTTGGAAACACAACAATAACATGGTAGACAAATAAACCTCAGCCTTAAGATTCAAAACAAAAGTAAGGGGAAGGAGACACAAGGGTTTGCTTTTCTAAATCCTGGGAAGACTACAGCTTAGCCAAT
Organism: Peucedramus taeniatus; assembly: GCA_013400575.1. Taxonomy (NCBI): domain Eukaryota; kingdom Metazoa; phylum Chordata; class Aves; order Passeriformes; family Fringillidae; genus Peucedramus; species Peucedramus taeniatus. The sequence continues at coordinate 31,851 of WBNO01003473.1, read as the reverse complement.
TTAGTAGGGAGATGGGGAGATAGATGTAGGTTTTCATTCATTCATCAAATTTCAATTAAGAACAATTTTCTGAGTACATGTAGATATTTTCCATTGGACACCTTGATAATCTCATTTAGCATTCTTTTTAATTAATCTAAGTCTATTAATATACAACTTATAAGTTTTTATGCAAATTAACAGGTTTTAAATTTAAGGAAAATCTTTGCTACAGGCTCTTGAATACATCCATGCATCCCATGTGTAAATCTAGCAGGTTTTCCCTGTTGGCAGGCATTGCTAGGCAAACACCAGCAGAAGCTCCAGATACAGAGAGCATATTCAAAACTGCAGTATGTCCCAAACCACTGAGCATCAACTTTTCATAAGTCAGAGATCACATTAATTAATCACTTCCTTAGTAGACTAATCACTGTCAAAAAGACACACTTCCAACAGGTGTTTATGCAGTCTGCTTTCCTGCCAGTCTCTTTCAAGACAAATGGAGCAGACAGAAAAGAACAGATAGTATTCTACTCAGCAAGCTTAAAGTATCCTTTAATTCCCTCCCTTCTTTACTGTTGGGTTATTTTTAAGAGAGGATGCAGTCTGCTCAGGAATCTGGGCAGCAGAGAGCAGCAGCCCTGCAGGAGATAGTGAGTGGCATGCACCAGATATCTGGCATATGGAGGCCATGCAGCCTTGCTGACATCCCTGATTAGCATTATCTGTTTGAATGCTGGCTGAGTGTATGGTTATGGCTACATTTATATTACATATAGGATTTTAAAGCATATTGGTGCTGTTCTGGGAAAGAATGTTACTGCCCGCCAATGCTCAGGTTAGAAGTCCTAAAGCAAAGAAAGACTCAGAATATATTTAGACTTATGCCTCACAAACACTTTCTGTTTTGTTTTCAAACACATTGGGAACTCTGAGCCATTGATCTCTACCCTCTGGATGCAGTTATCCAGACAATTCCTTATTCGCCTAACAGTCTAGCCATTGAATCAGTCTCCAGTTTAGAGAGAAGTATGCTGGGAGGGACCATGCCAAAGGCTTTACAGAAATCCAGATAAATGACATTCCTTCATGTCAAATGATATCCCTGTATGCCTTGCCTTGTCCACTGACGTAGGCATTCCATCACAGAAGGCCATTAGGTTGGTCAGGCAGGATCAGCCCTGGCTGAAGCCGTGCTAGCTGCCTCAAATCACCTCCCTGTTCTCCATGTGCCTTAGCAGAGCTTTTATGAGGACCTGTTCCAGGATCTTCCCAAGCACAAAGATGAGGAAAACAGGTCCTCCCAAGGGTCCTCCTTTCTACTCTTTTGAAAGATGGGTGCAATATTTCCCTTTTTCCAGCCACATGGCACTTCACCTGACAGCCAGGACTATTGGAGTATCACAGAGATACACAACTATGCCAGCCAATTCCCTCAGGACTCTGGGATGCATCTCACTGGGTCCCATGGATGTACATTCAGGTTCCTCAGGGGGTCATGAACCTGATCTTTATTACAGTGGAAGGGACTTTGCTCCCCCAGTCCCCATCCTGCTGTCCATCCACTTGAGAGCTGTAAGAAGAGAGGTTGCCATTAAAGACTGAGGCAAAAACCTTGGTAGACTCCTAATTTTTCTTGTTAAGGAGCATTAATTTATATGAAAGGCTAGAACCAACCAACTGGAATTTTGGTTTCTGTCAATAAAGATCAAAATTTTTTCTACAGTGATCGCCTCTTCTATTTGCTCTCTGGCTGACCAAAATCTTCCACGTGTGAGCCTGAAGAATTCAGGCCCTAAATGTTTACTTATTTAGGAACAGGACTTCAGGGCAGAGCCCTTGATGGGCTCATGGGCATTAAGAAAAAATAAGAAAGTGGTGCTAGAATTGTAACTGAACCACATTGGTGCATCACAACTTGTAAACATCCCTCTCAACGTTTTGTTCCTGCCACCAACCTGCTTGCAATCTTCAACAAAGCTGCAGTAGGAAAAATAAAGATCTAGAACTTGTGAAAGCCTTATAAAACTAAGAGGGAACACCTTTAAGAGATCATGCTCCAGACACACTTGTAGATCCGTACATGGGTAACCTCTCCAGTCTGTTTCAGCAGTTGCCCATAGCGTCCTGTCCTCCTGAGCTCTTTAATGTAGTTAATTTTTGTAACTGAAAATAATTCTTTTAGGTATCACTCCAAAAGAGAAAGCTAAAGAGGCTGACAACATCTTGCAATGTTTGTTTCCATCATTATGGCAGAGGTGGTGTATGTCAACCTCAAGAGCATGTGAAACTCAGCAGGCATTTGCTTGCTCACACAGTGCCACACAGGATTCACAGTGCACATTCTTACACAGGCCAGCACGTCTGAGGGCAGGGTGACCAACAGCATTCTCCAAATGAAGAGGTTGTTACATCACTTTCTTGCATCAAAAGCAAATTCTCCTCCTCACATTAGTCACAAACCTTCTCTTTGTTCAGCTAAAATCAGCTCCACATAACACCACTGGGCAAGTTCCAAATAAATTAACTGAAATTCTGAAATACTCCCCAGACTTTTGCCCCATGGTTGCTTATGGAGAGGACTTCTCTTAATGAAAGGATGTCCTGGTATTTCAGGAAGGGTTTCACTCTCAGCAGCTGAGAAAGAAATCACTAGCTATCACCAGATCTCTTCCTGGTCCAGTAACATTTCCTGCCTGTGACCATGTTAATCTGTAACACATAATATCGTACCTCACGTGTAAGGAATGGCATGGGACAGATAATCGTTCTTCAGCAGGATCCACTTGGCAACCCACTTTTGATGTCAAGCATCATCTGTCTGACTGTTAAGCCTGTGGTTGAATGTCTTAATTGCAGGTAGCTCAGTGGGAAACTTCAGTGGGAGGTTATGTGCAATGCAAGGAATTTAATGCTAGCTCTGTAGGAGAATCAAAGGTTTTTTCAAACAATAATCCATCAAAAAGTTTTCTAATGCTTAAAAAACAACCCAACCACACAGCAAAGAGTAATAGAACAAGTACTAGCAATGTCTCCTCCCCTCCCACCACACCTTTTCTTACACAAGTAACCTCTCAAGGCCAACAAATTAAAAACTATAAAACTCAGTGGATAGACCACAGGAGACCTGTGCAACAATCAGCTCTGCCAAACTGGAATTTCAGGTTGCTTTCATCTCATAGAATAAGAGTTTTCATTTTGCTAGGACCATTCTAATAGGTAAAGCTAAACAATGCTGTGTAATTGAAAGTCTCGCAAAAATTCTTTAAACCTGTTCCATAATTGTGATTTAATGCCAAATTCTAGAGACATGCCTGGCCTTTTTCTAATTGGATTAATTGCAATTCTTATCTCAGTGTCCTCATCTCCAGTGTCTCAAAAGCACAGTTGCCCAGCAGGACTTTGTGTTTTACAGGATTTTGTGTTTTGCGTTTAAATGATAAAGCTGAAGCTTGCTGAGCTTATGGAGCCCCAAAATTTTGTGCGTGAAGAACAGCACAGCTCCCTCTGTATTTTTGCAGAAGTGAACAAGGGAACATTAGAGCACCCTCATCATCTCCCTGACTGATGGCTAATCACAAATCCAGTGACCCAGGCAGTAGCACAACTACTTTTTAGAGACCATTTGTGTGCAGGGCAAGGCACTAACATTTGTTAATTGGGCTATTAAACTGCTGTTAAAATTTGACATCACTTCAGGGCTCTGCTAAAGTACCGCCCAGTGGGAAAATGAGGTTACTGATTTCAGACTGTCTGCCTCACGTCCAAATCACATTCTCCTCAGGAACTCTGGAAAGAGAATATCTGCAATTGCTTTGTACTGCCCAAAAGAACAATCCATAACCTTATTAGTAAATGACAGGCCTCTTCAAAGTAGATGTGCTAACCTCACTAAGTCCGTGAAGAGGAAACCACCCACCAGTCATATCCCACCATCAGAAAAGTTGCTTTTTCTTGACAAAATTTAAAAGATAATTAGTTAATTCATGTTTGCTATTATTTCAGACCTCGTTATAAGCAAACGCTTGGGTCTTCACAACTTTTCGGGTTTTTTTTAAGGCACCGAATACTTCAAATATTTTTTGTGTAGTCTGTTTTTATATATTCTATTCCTGGAGGTCCCTCTAGTGGCTAAAGTGTCAAGTTTATCTGGTCTGGCTTAAAAGGCTACAGATGTTTTGCCTCATTTTCTTCGGTAGATATTTCTCATAATAGACAAAGATTTTCCTAAGGTTTATAATTCCTCCTAGTAAATAAATGTCAAATTAAATAAAAACATTTTTCACATTACAAAAAAGGAAGAGTAATTGGACTAACTTGATACATTATCCGTATTTGAATAATGAATAATAGGAAGCTGGCAAAGAGAGGATCAAATTTCTGTAAATACATTGAATTTATGAAAGTATTTTCTGTCCCCCATCAAGGAGGAAAGTTTCAGTCTCTAACTGCGGACTTGAATGACCAGAGTTCAGCACCCAGTTCTCCCACAGACTTCCTGTGTGACATCTGTTGTGACATTGTTCTTATTTGTGCCTCAGGTTGTTGGTTTGTAAATAGGATAATGGCACCGTCCTCCTTTGTGGCCGTGATGATAAATGCGGTTGCAGGTTAAGCACTCAGATTTGCTTGGGAAGAAGAGAAGCAGGAACAGCCACTATAAAGGCAGGGATGCTTTGGAACACTGCATGAAATTCTGGTGTGCAGATTGAACTAAGAACACTGGAATTCCTAATGAAATGTTTTGAATGGAAACACAGACTTGAATGAATGCTTTAACTGTTGCTATATATCACAGAGAGTCTTTCTTGCCTTTGCTCTTGGGAAACTTCACCACATGAACAGACTCGGAAAGGGACATTACCCAGTTTATCAGCTACATAGTAAAACACTTCAGTGTCACTGATAACACTAATTTTTTTAACTTAGAGGCCTGCCATTGCACATGCCCAGCCCTGCACCCCCACCAAATACAGCCCATCACCACATCAGTGGCTGGTTTTAATACTCAGAGGATGAGAAATGGGAATCTGCTGAGGGTGCAAAACCTCAAATTTTGTGTTAGAAGACATGGTTTAATGCAATGAACATTCCAATGAAAGTTCCAGCCTATAAGATAAAAGAATGTTAGTGAAAATTCATTGCACATGCACTGACAGGGTGAGCAAGGCAGTGGAAAGAGCAGAATAAACAGTGTCATGAATTTGCAGGTCATTTAGCAGGTTACAACATTTTTGATCTCAAGCATCTGTAAGATAGTAATCAATTATGAATCTTCATACTCAAGAATTATTTTCCTCTTAGCAGATTGGCATTAGGGCTGGAAGGCTACCAGGAAGGAGATAGATGTACAAGTGTGATGATGGGTCAGAGGGGCCAGCAAGTCCTACTAGGATCCTCCAGAAAAGTTAATGGAACTGTCTAGGGAATGGGTTAATAAAAAACATACCTGTTTTGAGCAGAAGGAAGAATACGCAAATAAAAGCTAACCTGGCAGAATCCTGATGCTTAAATAGTACTTAGAAAGATAAAACCATGCAGGATTTCAACAGAGACACTCGCAGAGTAATAGCCCAGGAGGGACTGAGATGCTCTTAATCAGGATCTGGTACAGTTTAGCCTCAGACCCAGAACTGCTCATTAACTGTAGATTAAACTGAGCAAAGCACTCATGTCTGAATTGGAGGGAAAACTTCTGCTTGGGCCATGACTTCCACAGTTCCTCCTGTGGAACTGGTTTCCTTCCAGAAACCTCCTGCTTTCTGACAAACCATTACTCAAGCCTGGACAAAAATAGCCACTAACTTCAACATTTTAAGAGAACATTTCTTAATTAAGGTCCTGCTTCATTTCAGGGTTTTATACTTCAAGCAACTATCTTTGCTGTAACAAAGATCAAAGACTTTTTATGACTGTGATGTTATGGAATTTAACACAATTATATTCCTAGAAATACAAGCATTAACAGAAACATGGATAGTAAAAAAATACTGACTTATAGATGTAAAAAAGAGATTTTTAAGCAATTCAGACTTATTACATGGGTCATTGTGAGAGAACCAAAATTTGCTGTTCTCTTGAACAGATAGAATTTGGATATCTAACTGGTTTATGTCATTTTATAGTCTAATCAAAGGGATGTATCAGAGATACACTTTATGAATGCTTTAGAAACAAAAGCACAAAGGAATGCACACTCGCAGAAATAAGATTAATTTAAAGACTATGAAAATAGCAAAATCTGTTTCAAGGACAGAGGATATTTATGGCATATATCAGCTCATGCAAGAAAACCAAAGCCCCAGTACAAAGATATAGGAATCATACCATTCATTTTAATACTGAAGGACAAAAATATTTGAAGAAACACATTACTGTAATCATGAAAGAGTTGGGCATATCTTTGATTTTTTCAAAGTATCTTTTATTCACAGCAGTCAACCGAGTTGCAATAATTTATACCAAATGTGGTCTGTTACATATCAAGAAAGGCCCACAGGCAAGTTACCTAAGGAAGCATTGTGATGCAATTTTGTACTCTGAATACAGAACAAATCCTTAAACAAATTCACTTCTAAGGCTGAGATGCTGTGCACTAGAATTTGAAATTATCAGTGAGGATAAGCAGACCCAAATCATTAAGAGAGCACCTTGACTGCAAACCTGTGCTTTGGGAAATTTATTAGAGATTTCTGTAGCTTGGGAAAGCACGTGACTCTTCTCAAAGGGAATGAAGGATTAGCTACTGATGCATTTACTCAATATTCAAGTTATTGCAAAAATTTGAAAAAGTAATTTAGAAAATACATTCACAGTTAGGTCCACTCCTGCTTGTTTGCTCCTCTACTGCTGGAGAGAAGTGCTAATTATTTGCATCCCTATCCATTTCACAGAGCTTATTTCCATCCCAAAGAGCTGTCAATACCATTCTACACCAGCAATGTTCCCTTTCATTGTCATAGGGACCAGTGTGACAGGTAAACCGGCAACATCTTCATCTTCCCAAACAGGAAAAGGGAGCAGCAGCAAATAAAAGCCACCTCAGTGCATCTCCAGCCCTGCAGATGGATGGCCATACCTGTTGCAGAGGACAGCCAGCAGGTAGGATCACAAAATATTCTATGTATGTTAAGAGATACACTGCTTGTGATTCACCCAAGAAGGGATCATTGCTTAGTCCACATTTCCTTTCCTCTTAATTATTTTTCAATAATCATCAGCAGCATGCACAAATCATTGCCACTCTCTCTCTCCCTCTGAATAACAATGTATGTGAAAACTTTAAGAAATCCTGTCAGTAATTTCACAAGTTAGTTGTTGCCATCATTTGTCCACTATCACTTTCATAACTTTTTTTTTCCTGTTCAGTAATTTGGTTTCCTTAGATAAATGGTAGATAACTTACTGTATTTGCCCTGCTCTTCAATTAGACGTCAGCAGCATTCCACTAGTGTACTCTCCACTGCTCAACTTTTCAGCTTGAACTAGGAATAATCTTAATAGACTCAGGTACATAGCTGATACTTGCATGCTATTTTGACCTGATATTAGCAGACTGCAGAACTGTTACAGTCAGTTAGCCATCAACCATAGAGCTCCTCCTGAGACAGCAAAGTGCAGAGGTGGATGCCTGACCTCTGCTCTTCTTCACTGTGGTTTCCTACACTGTGGGATTTTCCTACCAGCCCCACGATTTTAGCATGTGAATATGCACTAACAGCTTTTCTTTCTGCTACTCTGCCTTCTTCTTTCATGTATCTGCTGTTCTCATCCTCATTGTCCCATGAAGACAATTCCCAACAGTATCTTGGGGTGCAGATGATGTCCGCGGTTCTGTGCCTGTTCTAATATTTGCTTTTCTAAATTTTCCATGCAATTTTTATTTTATAAGATTGCATTCAGAACAGCAGATTATCTAAATGCTGGATGAGAGAATTAAGGCAGAAAAAGCCCCCTTTTTTGATGGTTTCTGATAAAAGGCAGTCAACTGTCTGTAAGGATTCTATATTCAGACAGGATCACAGGGAACACAGCTAGAAATGCTGATGAACCAGAGTTTGGCTAAATTTATTCTTCATTAAGTCTTCATCTTCATCTGGGAAAGCCTCCTCTCCCAGTGGATTTTGAAAAATAGAGTCAATAAATTATAAAGGTGAAAATCATCCTGGTCTTTCGTAAATTATTTCAACTTTGTGTTTCTATTTTAGTTTTAAGGGGCAGCTCAAGGGAACTGCTCATGTCAATAGAATTAGGTACATGCATTCTCAGAGTACTAAGCTTATTGTCTTCAAAATAGGCTTTTTAAGATCTTCATAAAAGTAAACAATATCTGGCAATCAGTACCACCCCAGATGAATATAAATATGAATATAAAACTATTTCAGTTTTATATTTACTATTATGCAGCTACATATGTTTTAGTTTCATCAATATTAGAATCATAGTCAATGTGGAATAGGAAGCAGGGTACTGATAGCAATAGTAGAAATTACACGTGTCTATAGTTACTTTTTAACCTTGTATTAATTTGCATTGTTTGCATAATTCCATACAGTTGTAGCTTTTAGTTGTTTTATGGGAGGCATGGCAAGTGAGGAAGTGACTTTTTAATTTTAATTTTTTTTTTAATTAAAAAAATAGGGTTCATAGCTTGCATTCTGTCATTAGCTGGAAGTTACATATTCATCCTTGTTGATTTTGGTCTGTTTTTTTAACAGATAGCCAAAGAGCAAACTGATTGTGATTTCCTGCAACTGTGAGTTAAACATCAGTACTATCCAGAAGAAAAAAGAAAAAGCTGGCTGCCTGGTACTGGGCAATAGGCATTCATTTAAAATCTAGGGCTGGCAGGCTTGCTATATGCAGGAGCCCCCAAATTTCTGGGGGGAAAAAAGATTTTTAAAAAATCAAAAAAATACATCATAGGGCATTCAGTGGGTCTGATTTCTAAAACTGCAACACAACCCAGTGAACTCAGGTGTTTAGGTCCAAGGTTTCCTGTAAGTCACAGGCTCATCCAAATGCAACTTCAGTTCTGCAGCTAATGGAAAAGACAGAGAGAGTATTTGTGTCTAATAAAGGGAAAACTTAGAACAGTTGATAAACCATTTTGCCAATCCATTTGTGCACAATGTACTAACTTCAGAACTGTGTCTGCAGTTTTGTAATATTTAAGACAAAAAGCAAACTAAGTTATTTTCCTAAGGTTTTGAATTCTCAGTGTATATTTTGTATATGGCTTATGCAAAAGAGCTTCTTGGTTTTGAATATACTTCCCCTTTGAGCTCACAAAATTTGCCTGAAGCACTGAACAAGCTGTTGTAAACATGAGACCGTGAAAGTACACAAGGAAACACAGCAAAGGGTTTTTTTCCACTGTAAAAACTGCTCTTTTCCATACAAGAATGCATGTCTACAGGCATGCAATTGAAAAAAAAAAAAAATTGTACAGATGACAAACTGGAAAAGAAGTAAAGATTATTTTAGCATCACTTGTAAACATTGGTATGAGCTTAATGCTAGGAGTTAATTTTGTGAAGTCAGCTGTTGGCATGAAGAGAAACATTTGTGAACTTTTGCAGATTCTCCAAGTATGATATATTAAGATCCTAACAAGCTGATCTGGGGAAAACCACTCTAAGTTGTTTCAAGTCTTTCCATTTCCCAAGTGGCAGTCCTTGTTATTGTTTAATATTTTGGCTTTCAGTTGTATTTTGTCCTTTGCTTTTAACAGTACTTACTTTCCCATGTCCATGCACAATGCAGTTTCAACTAAAATTTTCAGTTCTGGTTATGTCTGCCTTGTCTGTACATTGCCCTTCCTTAAGCACTTGTTTTGAATTGGAAGGACGCCAAATTTCTTGTATTTTCTTTCAGTATGAACTATGGCTGTGGTTTCTCAACACATTATTTCCAGAGAGTTGTGTAGCATGCTGTACACCACATCAGTGAACCGATTTTGCTGAAAAATGACCCAGCAAAAACAAGTTCTTTTTATGTGAATTCAGTCTGATTCACTGTGAGGCCACACAAGGAGTTGTGCTGGCACAGCTTCAAAGTAACGTGCCATGCTGTGGGAACAGAGCAGGGAAGGTCCAGGAGCATTTGAAGCCAGTGTCAGCCTTCCCCCACAGCCCATATACAACGTTCTATGCAAGCCCTGCCAATTCCTTTATTTTCACCAAACAGCCTTGCTGTGTGTTGTCTCTCATCAGATCCATCTGCTCCTTACATTGTTTACTTCTCTGGAGTCTACATTTCCCTCTTATCACCTCTACACCCTCTCAGGGTTTCTCCCCAGAATAAATCCACTTCTATGAAATTCGCTGGCTGACATCCATATGCAAATTTCTGCAGATTCACTAAAAGTCCATTATTCAAATAGCCTCTGGTCCTCTTTACTTTTTTAAGCAAATGAAGGCATAAACAAAAAAGACCAAGTACCTATATTTGCATTAGCATTATGCACATTCATTTGTTAAAGACTCGGTGCTAACCCTACCCAAACCAAAGCATTACCCAGTCTCCTAGAAAACAATGAGAAGGCTCCTTCAAACAGTTGGTTTGCTTCACATCCTTGTGTCCTGGCAATTGCAGGAAGGATCCAGCTCCAGAGCCATACCCTTGAATTGTTCAAACAAATCTACACTTCTTCAGTAACAAGACTCTCTTCCCACACATCTATTTATAGCTTGCTTTTGTTGATGGGAATTTTTAAGTAATTCTTTCCCTCTTCATTCAGGTGTTCTGATTTTTGACTATGCACAGACACAGTAAAGAGGAATTACTTGATAGAACATTCTTTAGCAACTGCACTTCTAGGAAGAAAACTGTCAACCCTGATGCTTTTAAAAGCTTCTAGTGGAGCCAATTCACATAAATATACCTGGAAATTTAACCCCCTTCTGTTTTACTAGGACACTTCAGTGCTTCACTTCTCCCCACGATTTTAACTCAAGTTCCTGATTTCCTGACTGGCCCTGTGTCTGCAAACTCATAACACCTCTGGTTACTGAACACATTCCCAAGGTTATCAACCTGAACTAGTCTCTCTCTGTCTCTGTCCTAGCCAAACCATGGAGAAAACTTCCCATGGGTCATTTTTGCATCCCTCCAGGTCTCATCTCTGGCAGTTAATGGCTTTCCCTTGCCCTCCTGTCTGAACATAAGAGAAATGTAGCATAATTCAAGCTGGACTTGTCTTGACAGTCATGTCTCTTTTGTCCCCTTTTTCTATTTGTGCCATTTAGAGATTTATTTGCTACAGGCATGACAAAGCCCTGTGTAGGACAGCTGGTCATGATTTCTGCTGGTGTGTTTCACTACCCCTTGGTCTTTACACTTTATTTAGCAATTCCTTGGCAATCATGGCAGATGATTCTGCTTTTTCATTAGGCTATGACACAGAAACATTTCATGCATTCTCACCAGAATTTGAATGTGCTAATTCCTGACAAACATTTTTGAAGGCTGAAACATAAGTAAGATAATGTTTGTAATTGTACACTGATGTATGTACACCAGTTTCTCCCACGGATATATATGTATTTATTTTCCATAGCAAATACCTTTTCTTGTTTCACATTATATTTTTATATTCCCACAATAATTATAAATATTTTTCCCTTCCAGGATTCTAGTTAATGCCTTCTTTTATCTCCCTTTCTCCACTGCATTTAACCCTGATTGAAGTATTTGTTTTGTTTATTCACACTTAAATGTGCACACCAGTTAAAGTCCATCCAATTCACTTTTCAAGCACATGCCAAAACTGAATATGACATTTTCAGTCTTTACTGTGCCCTTCACTTCTCTGGTATTCTTTATTCTGATCCTCTGCATCAGCTTTGTTCTTCGTATTTAGTAAGTTTTAATTCAAATCAGGAATGAAAATCAGCTACTATTGGAAGCAAGTAATTCCATTACACTGTTGCTGGCATCAGCCCAGTGAACTCACTACTGATGCAGTTTTCCTGGAGCGAGTACTTGCACTAAAGTCAGCAGGAGCATTTCCACTGGAAAAGTTACACAAGGGTATGTGTATCTCAAGGATCAGAGCTGCAGTTGCACATCCAGCTCTTAGGGTTTAAGGTCAAGTTCTTTGGGTCGCAACAGAGAGATGCCATTGCAATCAAGAGCTGCTGTCTGGTTGCTTTCCTTGTTCCCTACCCAGCAGAGTAAGGCTTTCATTCTTTCCAAGGAAGTCTTCCTCAGAGTGTGGTTACTACTGTACCCCTGCACAGCCCTGACACCATTCTTCCCCTGAGCCTGTTCCTTGCTGTCCTGACCACAAATATAAACAAATAATCATTCCTATCATCCTTTTGCACTGGCAGACTATTAAATTCTCTTTTGTCTCCCTGCATTTTTCCCTGCTTTTGGTAGCACAATTCTAATTTGTCCAGGCTTTTCTTCCCTTTTAGCACAGGATCTCTTCTGTTATTGTTGCTCTTCCAGCTGGTCTGTAATTCCCCTGAAGCCTGGCACCCAAATCCAAACATGATATTGCAGCTAGAGCTGTTCTGATGAACAGCTGAGTCACGTCACACAGGCTGTTTTTGCTGTCCTAGGTGTAATTTCTCTCTTGCAAGAACAGCACAGCATTACTCACATCTGCTCTGCCTGTAACCCTCAGATCCTTCCCATCAGGGCTGCAGTTCAGCAGAAGGGATCCCCTTACCTGTGTTGGAAGCTGACTGTTCCTGCCCAAGTGAAGTTCATTGTATTGGTCTTCATCGAGTTTTTCCCCTTACTACTCACTTCAATTTGTGTGAGCCCTCTTCTTTTCTGACCAATACCTGAGGCTTAATTTTTGCTGGGATGGCTAGTTCACCCTGCACAAGTAAGGACACGGGAACTGGTGTAGTTCTCTTTTGCTGCACGTGAAAGCATACTTGAAAGTTTATAAATCAATAGGTTTGCCTCGTCTGCCACTGAAGCTAAGGGCAGGGGGGACTTTGTGACTGGTTTAGCATCAACCATACTACATTACTATATTTAATCATTTCACCTATATATTCAAATGTACACTGTGAGTGGGTGAAGGAATCTGATGTGATTCAGAGTCAGGGTGTGTCCCAGCCTGCTGATCAGCATTCAAGTATGAAGGAGAATTCTTAGTACTTCTAAGCCATGAGAGCTAATGACTGCCACACGCCTACTCTCTTGATGGAACCATCAAGACAACAACCGAGGTCAAACCATCCCTTGACCAGGCCCGTTTTCAAAAGACATGTTTGCAAGCCTCAAATCTGACCTCTCTTCCTTCCATGGACGCAGCCTAATCCAGGTTAAAATCTAAAGGAAGGGTGAAGCAGATCCACATTCTTCTCACTCCTCTGGAGGTGAACAATCTGTCCTGTGTTACCACACAAGGAAGCAGAGATGCACATTCACAGTGGACTAGGTGGCAGTGACAATAGTTGGAAAGAGACAGTGGAAAGCTGGGAGATACAGTGAGAGAAGGTGCAGGAGAAAGGCATGGCAGGGCAGGGGAAGAGGAAGCAGACACAGGAGGGAGGAAGGTCCAGAAAGGGGGAAACATAGGAGTCAAAATGTTTCCCTGGGGTTCTGATCACAACACTTTTTCTGAATAAATCCTTTAGAAAGGAATCTCTGCAAGGATTCTCCTTGTGGAGCTTCCCTAGAGCCGTTTCAACTTGCCCCTGAAGGGATACTCCCTGACAATTTCCTACATCCCAGAAATCTCGAGTGCTGAAATCAGAAGTCAGGACCATCCAAAAGGATGGAATAAAGAGCATTAGGACCTGCAAGCTCCAGCAGCACTGGTTTATGTAATGTACAACTCTTACAACTCCCGTTTATGAGGTTAAAAAAATAATGATTCACGAGACTGGCTGACACCTGGAATGATTTAACCAGGCCATTCCTAATGTAAACTTTGACTCACATTTTCAGATGTAGGTGGAACTGGCAATTGTCTTTTCCTCATAATTGTCTTAACTTGCTTTGCTAGTTAAATAGTTTCCTAGGTTATATTTCAAATCTGGTAATCATTAGAGGTACATTCTTTCCATAGATGTTTGTATTTGTAGTTGATGGAACATCTAGGACAGAATTTGACCTACAAACTTAGATATGGAGCAGCAGCCTAAGTAGAAATACATGTACTTAAGTCTGAACCTGAACTAAAGTAAGATTTCTTGATATATACACAAAATTTAAAATATGAATGCATATGTTGGAGCAGACAAGATTTTTGTGAGGTTTTTTTCCCCCCCTTACCCCTGAAGTTTTTCAGATTTCTTACCTTTAAGTAATCTTTTCAGCAAATTTAATACAATGACATTCTCTTAGATAATGGAGGTAAAAAACCTTTAAATAACAGAATAAAAGAAATGTTGGAAATTTCTAAAAAGTTTCATCAAAAAAATATACATAAAGTGAGAGAATTATGAAATATAATTTTTCATCCAAAAAGTGCCTGGACTCTCCTCCTCTTTCTGGCTGTCTGTTCTATCCCAAGGCACAGGTTTATCCCAGACCCTCACAATTAAACCCTGCTCTGTGACGTTACAGTGACATAAGTTGGGGCTAAGCTGACTGCAGTGGTATGTCATGACTTCCACCACAGAGATTCGACCCAATTACTGTGACCTGACACACTTGCAATCTAGTACAGCCTCATATGTCAGAGCAATAACCCCTGAAACCACCAGAGACTCATGTGAAAGCTGAAACCAAGCCAAACAAGACTGAATTAAACCCAGGAGAAAGGTATTCTAAAAAACCATAATTATATCACATAGTTTGTTGATCCATGCTTACTTTGCTTGTGAGAGGACTTTGGGTGAGATACCCACTTGCTTTTTAAGAACAGAAGTGTTGACAATCCAGGAGGAAATGACAGGGCTGATGACATCCTGCCCTGAGCACCCATCAGGGACATAACACAATCCATGTGCTGGCTGGTGGTGAGTGAAGCTGCACTGCAGAGCAAAGTGGCAAGGTGAGGTGCAGCCCTCTAGCAGATCCATGCAGTGTTTCGTGATTCTGCCCCTAACAGGGAGAGGTTACACTGCAGAAGCTGAGACAGCTTAGAGGGGGAGGTAAGGAAACATCAGATGTGGTCAGTCTGTGTTTAAGAACCACATAAACACATCTTAAGCACCGGGATTCTCTGGTGATTTTGCAATGTTAGAATAAAACAGAATCACAGAACAGTCAGGTTGGAAGGGACCACGGTGGGACATCTGGTCCAGCCTCCCTGCTCAAGCAGGGTCATCCCAGAGCACATGGCACAGGACTGTGTCCAGATGGGCCTTGAGTACCTCCACTGAGGGAGACTCCACAACCTTTTTGGACAATCTGTCCAGTGCTCGGTCACCTGCACAGTAAAGAATTTCTTCCTCATGTAACTGCCAGTTAACAGGGGTTTTCCTCACTTTCCACCCTTATAAAAGTTTGTGAACAAGGCTTCTGTTTCTGCACCTTACCTATTTTTGCCTCCTACACTGTTTTTCACTACCCTTGAGAACCAGAATCCCTAAACTGAAAATAAAACAATGTGCTATTTCATAAAAAAAAATTAATTACCTAAATGCAAAAATGTACCCTATAAATGTCAGCAGCCCAGTGTCTTTATTCCAAAAAAGAAATCATGGATATCTGGACTTAAAATGAATCACTTGAGGGAGGACAAATTAACCATTGGATTATTTTGTAAATTGCTGTCTATTTCAAATTCATTGCTTGTGTGCTGTTATAAATAAATGTGTACTATCTAGGACAGTGATGAACAGTGACTACAGTACCCTGGAAATTCAGTCCTGAGTAGTTTTGTTTCTAATAAAATCCTTTGTTCTGTCATCAAGTTCCAGAAAGTGATTTCCACATAAATAATAATAAGTAATAAATAATGTGTTATTATTCCTCTATGTTAACTATTTTTTCCCATAAGGTTCTTTCCAATGCTCTTAGGATATAAAGCTAGTTCTCCTGTGGAAAAGGAGACACAGACAAAAAGGTGGGCTTTGCTGTGACTGCCACTATTGATGATCCAAGAGAAGTTCTCTTAGGTAAGACTCTTAACCAGACTGGTCTGGTATCTGAGTGCTCACAGTAATCTCTCTGTTCTCTCCAGAGGGGAGCAGCATGCAGGCAGGGAGAATGAGAACAAGAATCTCTAAAGCAGTGATCTCTGACAGGAGTTTGGGGTGGATACATGTCCCCTACATGACATAGCTGTAGGGGAAGCAAATCATGAGAGGGTCCATAGCCTCTCTTCAGAGGCAGATCACAGGGAAAAAGGCAACTCGCAGGAAAAAAACCAACGTTTTCACAGCAAACAGAAAAGAAGAGAAGAAAATACAGAGGCAGCTGTGGTGAAGTAGCCGGGATTCAGGCTCCCAAGGGACTTCCCAGCCCAAGGGAACAGGTGAAGCAGCCAGGATTCAGGCTCCCAAGAGGCTTCCCAGCCTCGGAGAACAGCTGGAGGGTTTGCTCCCTCTACTGGAGCATCCTATCAGACCCACAAGAGAGTTGCTGGTTTAACACACCCTCAATCCCACAGCAAAGCTCTCAGACTAGGAAATAAAAATTAATGCTGTGTTGATTACCATTGCTGGCTTAGCGTCACAAGAATTTTTTTAAGACTATTTAGTTCAACATGCAGCTAAAGGCAGAGGAGAGAGAGCTATTCCATTGCTTTTGTTTTTGAAAAGACTCAAAATAAGGCATACAAGTTCAAATCTGTATTTTTCAGATCATAATTCTGTCAGTTCAGTCAAACTGGAACACAAGAAAAGCAGGCAGACCTTTCCAGTGTCTCATGTAATTCAGAAGAGCAACTCCTGCTGTATGACCTTTGCTCCAGGAGAGCCTGGTCTTAAATACTTGGGTTCACAAATAAATAGCCTATTCCTGCAGGAAGCAGAGAGTAAACCTCTCTTAAAGCATCTCCAGACAAACACAACGTCACCACGGGGTTATTTAGCATTCACGTCAGGTGAGATAGGTCAGAGGAGCCTGAGGCACAGTGACAGCAAGAAACCGTGACTCAGACACTCACTGACACTGCTCCACTCTTACTTGAAAGAGTTGGTGGCTGAGACTCCTCTTCCTCTTCTGTAGAATCAGGGTCACCTTTGGCCTCTGAGATTACAGGATGTTGCACTTTGCAGCTCAGCTTTCTGTCTGCTGAATGAGAGTTCAGGAAGCCTTATTTCTTTGTGCCTTTTTAGACCTTAGGTTACATAGTGTTGGTGTGGAATCTGCCTTCTGTAATACAGCATCTAACATTTCGTACAAAGACCTCCAATTTTAGCTAAACATTACAGGCATGATAGTAAAAAAAGTAAACCATTTGACTAAAAACTCAATTATATATATTTTAATGGATTTTATGGCCTGTCCAGTTTAAATGGATTCTCATTTGCCAGCTTTCTGTCATCCCAGTGAACATCTGGTCCACCGGTGCTTAATCACCCTATGAATTCAGTGGAGGAAATGGAAACCAAACTCTGCAGCAGTGACAAAGAGGAAGCTTTCAAACGAGAATTACCATACTGCATAGGAGAAATAGACTTCCCAGCTTCTGGGAAGAATCATGGAAAGGTATGGGCACAGAGGAGTTTTAACCCTCTTACAGTATTGCTGTTGTTCAGCTGTTACTTCTTAGCAGTAAACGCAGTCTGCAACAGTGAGGGTCAATGTGCCACAGAGGGAGGCACTACATTATACCCCAAGTTCAGTATTCCTGAATATGAATGTGATCTAAAACAGGGCCCTTTAATATTCAGAAATCAATCACTTGATTTGCAATTACATTATACAAGTACAGGTGATCACTTCTCCCTTTAAAAGAAAAATCAGTCATGTGCCCCGCTTCCTTCGTTTTGTATCCTTTCTCTGGTTTAACCCACTTAATCACTATTTTTACATTTTAGAAATACTCTTGAGCTGTTTCAAGGTTTTCCTTAAAGTTGTTCTCTCTGTTAAGCTGATATGCAGAGAGGGATGTATATGGACTAGCCCATCTCCTCACTAGTCCCATACACAAGTTAGTACTAGAGCAGTAGGAATTCGTAGGAATTCCTGAAATCTGCCCCAAGGTTTTGTTTCACCATAAAGTCTTAAGCAGAAAACCAAAATATATACAGAACTGGAAGAAGCAATAGATTCATGTAACTTGTCCTTGAAAAACAGATAGGAAATCAGGCAAATATTTCAGCTTTTGCAGAAACAAAAAACACCTACAAAATTTGTTGGCTTTCCTAGGCTGCCATGAAACTGAAGGCAGTTCAAGAGAAAGCTCTAAAGGAGAGTGTGATTTGTCAGTCTGCAATACAGACCTATGGAATTGACCCAATTAGTGAGATGGCAATTATACAAAGTCTGCCAAATTAATTCAAGTATTTAGTTATCTGTCAAATCTTGCTCAAATAATTTTTTCTTAAATATCCAAGTTGATGATAATTTCCCTCTGCATTTACTATGAGCAGACTCTTTACTGTATCTTTCCATCCTGTCGTTATTCATTGGGTTTTTCTTGTGTTTGTTGAAGTTTATGAAGGTCCAGAGTACCATTCACCCTGGAATGATATTTGAAGTTATGCTCAACAAATGGAAGCTACCTGCTCCCAATTTGGTTATCTCTTTAGTAGGGGGAGAAGAAGATTTTCAGATGAAGCCTTGGCTACGGGACATCTTAAAGAAAGGATTGATAAAGGCAGCTGAGAGCACAGGTGAGTGGTTTAGGCTTTAAAGAAGGAAATTATATTCCTGATGGATTCTCATCCCTAGCCCCCCATGATCTGGTAATGACAATGGGCCTGCTCACATAATTATTTTTGAAAATTCAAGACTTTGCTGAATGCAACCTACATGTAAATAACTTTGAAAATGAAAGTTATTGTATCATAGTAGCAAAAATAAGTTCTTTCAAAGCAAATCACTCCTGAAGTGTGAAATTACTTGATATTATTCCCTCAGAGCTGACACTAGAAATATAGCATAAAAATGGGACCAAATACAATTGCCCCTCTTTTGTGCCGTAACAAAATAATTCTGAGGAGAGCAGAGCAAATTGACTTCAACAAGAGTGAATTTAGGACAAAAATAAGAATTTCTGCATTCTCACCTGCAAAATACAGTGAAAATATCTGTGAGCATTTCACAGCAAGCTCTTGGCTTATCTCCACTGCTCCAGACAAGACTATACTAGTTTCACTTTTTGTAATTAGACAGCCCAGTACCAGAGCTCTTTTTGATACTTTTGTGCCACACAGATATTCTCTATCTCCATTTGACTTCTGTACTTCAGACTGGGCAGCATCAGGATCCCCAGTTTCCTTACGTTACACATTTGAAAAAGGCCAGCTTGCTGTTTACCTGGGGCTCCCCAAATTCCTTGTCACTGTAACAACACTGCTGTAAATTCTATTATCCTGAAGAATTCACTCTCCACACACCCACAAGAACGGGAGAAAGAACTCCAGATTAGGCAGGTTATGCCTGAGGTCTGCTGCTAAGAGGTGATTGCACGGGACTTTTTAGGCCTCAGTTCAAGTCAACAACTTCCCTGATTCTGCCCCTTTCCTCTTCCTTGTAAACCCTTCAGACCTGCCTGGTACAAGGATGTTTCTGCTCATATGTAGACAGTGAGTAACTCCAGAGTGGACACAGCAATCTTGATGAGCATATTCACATCAGAGTAAAGATGGCCACGTTGCATCATATGATATACGAAGAATGTTTGCTTGAGCTCATAATTTCTTCTTGCTTTCCTTATTAATGTCTTATGTACTTTGCATGTATTTTAATTCTAAAAGTTATAGTCCATCAAGACCTGTCTTCACTTTATCTATTTTTTAAAAAAAACCTTAAATCCAGTACTGTAAGTAATGTTACTTGACACACAAGCACATTGGAATAAAAAGAAATTCCCTCACTGCTTTTAAAAATAATTTCAGGTGCCTGGATTTTCACCAGTGCTTTGCGTGTAGGAGTGACAAAGCACGTAGTGCAAGCAGTCAGAGATCTTGCCCTGGCCAGTACCTCATCCACCCTGAGCGTGATTGCCATAGGAATAACTTCACTCAGGGAAATCCAGCACAGAGAAATCCTGGAAAACACAAAGGTACTTCTTTCTTATTCTGTTGTTCGGATGGAAGCCGCACTCTTACAAAATTTGTGAGTTATCGGCAGAACAACTTTGATATAACTTTAAACAAACAAACAGAAGTGGGGTTTAAGCTGCGTTGGGAGGACGCAGAAACAGAGCTCGAGGATTGTTGGATGATTCTGCCCGTGCCCAGCGGGTGGCAGCATTAGGCATTAGCAAAGCGAGCAGCACAGGGCTGAACGTCAAGAAAATATTCCGGAATAAGGGACTTTTCATAGATTTCTCCCTTGTCCACTTACTGTAGAAACATTTAGTCCTAGCTATTACATAAATACTGCAAAAGCATATTTTACTTTATGGGACACCAGACATAAATATTCCAAGACAAATTTTTCTTTAAGTAGCCACTGAATTAGTATTTAATACGCAAAAACTTGCTCAATACAACAGGTCAAAAATACCAGCCATGCAGGATTTCACCTAGTTATAGGAAATTCTCAAATTGGGTCAAGGGGATCAAAGTTCTTGGGAAGAAAACAAAAACAACACATCAACAAATAAAAAATCTCAGCCAACAGAACTCTTGCTGAAAGCGTTGCTGCTGAATGGACCTAGAAGTGGAGAGAAAAAAAGAATGGCCTTCCCTTCCTGTCACTGGATATACAGTCTGTCCTAAGTAGAATATTATAACAAAATAACAAGGTGTTTAATGATAAGGAATGACAGTTTCTCTGCACTATTTTACTTTCCTGCAGAAGCTAAGAAACAAATGAAAAAGAAAGCCCTTTGAATTCATGCTGAGTTGTTCTCTCACACAGGCCTGAAAATACCAGCTAGAGACCATAGCAGCAATTTATTGTCATTGGGGTTTTTTTGTTTGTTTGTTTGTTTGTTTGTTTTGCCAATGACAGCTACCTGTGTGCTCTACCAGGTGGGACTCTTTAGCCTACTTGTGTGGCAACTGGGCTGAAAGGGCTTCAAAGGAAAGAATTTGTTTCATTGTGTTTGTGAATTTTGTTCAGGAAAGTTTGCAAGTGCAAATTATTTCACTTCCCTTCTAGGCTAAGTGATCAAAATGCATCTGGATCTTTCCCTATCAGCAGCTACAAAACAAGTGCACTCACTTTTTGTTTTCTCCCCCTCAACTAAAGCCCAAATTTTTTGTCAAGGGATATTTTGCAAAGAGCATTCCTGACCCTATGACTTTTGGCACAGCTTATACCCAAAGATATTTTGGGTTTTAGTCATTAGCTTTAAGACAAAGGAACCACAGACAGGGATGTTGATCTAAACCAAACTCTCTTTATATTTGGCACTAACACAAGCAGCTTGTTGTATAAAATAGAGCTAACAACCCTCACTAGCAAGGAGAAAAACAAGCCCTGAAATCAATGGATCCCTCTTGTTGTAGTAAAGCAGATGGGATTTAGCTTCTTTATGTAGGAAAAGCTATTTTTTTTTTATTTACAGAACTCATTTTTATATAGTTTTCACAGATTTTGTGTTCAACTCTAATTGGTTAGTAGTTTTTTTGCTACTTAATTTATTGGTTAGTAAATGGCATTTTACGTGTTTATCAAATTTCTCTATTCCCGGATAGTTTACATGAATTTTTTACAGATTCTCATGGGACAGATTTCTTGTTTTTGTTGGTGTGAACGGTCCTGTTACTAGAATAGTTTGTTTTGTTAACTGACTTTTTATTCCTTTGATTCTTTCTTATGGGAACTTATAGGCTTAGATGGTAATTCAACCGAACAAAGCCTAATTTTATAGAACCTTTCTTTTACAATATCTTTACTTATATAAACACCCTCCCACTCTTCTGTGTTAATGGTATGCTTTAAATGTCATTGAAAGATCACTTCCACACTTTCAGGAAATAGAGAGAAAAATCCCCAAAGGCCTTTTTCAATTGGTTGTTGTGCCCACAGGTCCTAATCAAAGGCCAGATCTCTGGTGAGGAGGCTTAATGTTACATGGCAGCAGAATAGAGGCACGCCCTCTGTCAAAAAAAAGCAAAAACTGAAGGAAATTAATTATGTCAAGAAGCTTTCCCCAAGGAATGAAAGACAGAGAGAAGAAAGTGAAAGAAACATGGAAGTTTACTGCTTTTTAGTGTGAGGAAAATACAATACACAGTGACAACTGCCAAGATTGTAAACAGTTGTGGTAATCTACCTGCTTGCAAGAGGACAATGATTATGAAAATGAAAAAAGAATAATCAGACATTTACAGCCTGGAATGATGTATCAAAGTGGATGGGCAACAGAGATAGGAAGATGTATTAAGAAAGGAAGGGGAGTTTGAAAAAGTGTACGTATAAAAGCCCATGTGTAGTGAAATATTTGGAACAAAAGACTGTAGCAGGGGTTCTGTTTTACATAGAAGATGAGTTTGTGCAAAAAAAAAAAAATTAAAGGTAGAACACCACTCACCCAAAATAAAAGAGGATGCCCCTTTCTAAAATCTGTCTGCCACTCTCTCTTTTAGAATGCAATTTCCAAACTGAGAATAACCATCAGATTTCATATAACCCTGTCAATTAAGTAAAGCTATGTATACATTGACAGGGACATGGAGCAGGCTAACTCATTCACTGGCCTAAACATGGACAAAACACTACTGAAATGAAAGTTTTCCCCTCTTTAAACCAGCTGAGGCTTCACATCTCCATACACAATTATCAGGTCTCATGGCCCCTTTCCATTTGTCCAATACACCATTCCAAAACCTGCATTCCAGAGATGATGATTGATATCACTATATTTCACAGAGGCCAAGAAGGGAAACTTCAGGGACTACAGCTATCAGTCCTGCCAAATCTGGCTGTTTCCAGAAAGAACAGATTTTTCATCTTCACCCTTTTTTAAGGGTCTGTCAAAGTGCCTCACAGGTGGTGAGCTATGTCAGGGTGCAGACAGCACAGAAATGGAGAGGAAGGATATTAAAACACGGGCTGGGCTTTGCAGAGAGCACTGACATCTCCCCTCCTCCCTCTAGAGTGAAAGCCTTGTACACTACCAGTCAGACGACAACACCCAAGGCCCACTGTATTCCTTGGATCACAACCACTCCCACTTCATTTTGGTGGATCAGACCACACCAGAAGAGCTGGATGGAACCACCAAGCTCCGCTTCACCTTGGAAAAATACATCTCAGAGCAGCGCACAGGATACGGGGGTAAGCAGGCTCTGTGGAGCATCCAATGTGAATAATTCTGACAGCACAGCGGGCCCCTGGCCTTAGCAAAGGGGACTCCAGCTCTCAAATGGGCCTACAGAGGCAAGACCAAGTAACACACTTGTCACCATGTAAGAGGCACAGCGACAGTAACTTCTGAAGCTGAGAAAGCTGCTCTTTGAAGCAAAAAATCTGGACTTTTATTGCATCTCCTTAAATGTAGCTCAAAGCTGATCTTCAAAGCACAGCTCACATTGCCTTAAAAAACAACATATGGAAAATAAATCCAGATTCAAGTGCCTTTACCAGTGGTTCTAAGAGATTGATAGTCACTGTTGTATGCTTTTATCCCCTCTCACACACAGGATCTTGAATTGCTCCCACACTGGAAGAAAAGACTTGTTCCAAAGCCCTGTGAAGTATTTTAAGCCATATTTGTTTCAGAGTAAAATCTTATCCTGGGTAAACACTGCAGCATCTAATGTCCTTCTGAATCTCTGTGATCTTTTTTTATAGTAAGAACTGAGTATTGGACAGGTCTCCTATTTGTGGAAATAACTCAGTTGTTGAGAGATAATAGAGTTACTTTTACCTTTGCTTGCGTGTCAGACACGCAGTGCTAGCACAGCTGAAACAGGAGCGAGAGCTCACTTGTTCACTGCTGTGTGCATCCATGGAATATCCACTTTCACAGCCCATGGGGTGGTAGCACAGAGGTACCTGAGAGCACAAACACACCTGAATATTCCTTACCTGGTCACTCAGATGGGAACAACCACAGGCAGGCTGTAAGTGTAGCCTGAGGCTGCAGTGCTGAGAGTTACAAAGCAGCCTCTTTCTGCTCACCAACCAAATCTGACTGAGCAAATCTCAGGGGAACATAATTCTGACAAAGAATGCTGATTCATATGACAAATATTTTGCTGGAACATACTGAATTCAGTGTTATCTTCTATTAACAAAACCAATGTCATTCACTTAAGCTCATTTAGAAACAAGCTGAGCAAAGCTATGTGGCTTTACTGAAGTACAACACTAATAAGGTCGTGGAATTTCCCTGTTAAAAAAAAACACCTAGAAGTCTTTAAGTTTGTTTTTTTTATATATAAATTGAATATTTTACAATTGAGGACTTCCCAGATTCCCAGTGTAAAGTCAGAATCCCCCTGACCCTCCTCTGGCTAAATTTTAACTAAATCTATGGCAAATGAAGAATATTTGTATCATTAACCATACTTGAGGAACCTGTAGTCCCAGAGGTCACTCTTCAAAGAGCATCACATTAGAGAGGTGTGACAATGCCATGCCATTCAGTAAAACAAATTAAGTTTCTTGCCAACCATATCCTGGCTACAGCTCAGTCCAATCTTATCTCTGTAGTCATCTCAAAAGAGATACAAAAAATAGCAAGGAGAGATCTGTAATGAGTTTTGGGAGATCTACAAAGGGAAACATCAAAAAATTGTTTGAACCTAATGCCTTTTATTTTCCAGCTGAAAGAGGCATTCATCTCTTGAAATTACTGTTTTGATTGAGTTCCTTCCGGCCAATCTATAGTCACCTTTGAATTACAGAATTCAGCATTAACAGTAAAAACCATCTAAAACTCAGTAGGCCCCTGTGGGAGGATGGCATAGGACAGGGACCCTGACCTCATTTTTTCCCCCAATACCATGACATGTTAAATATTTCATTAGCATTTCTTTTAAAAGGATCAGACTGTGTTATTATTAATCACCACAACAGTCTGTGCTGAATGAAACTTTAAGCTGTTTAAGCAGAGTTATAAATACATGGTTCCTATCAACTTGTATCTGATTAATCTCATCCTACCCACTCTACACAATCAGCCTCTTCATATTCTTAAAATCTTCCTTTCAAAAGGCTTTTGTCCTGGATTCCAGTCCCCTTGCCAGCACACACTGGGCACATGCATAACACCCAGGACAAACGGAGAGCTTTCACCTCTAACTGTGTCTTACTGGACGACACCTCTCTGGAAACCCACCAGCCTTGTACTGCACCCTAATGCAGTTCCATTGCTCCCCAGCCTGACAACTCTGCAGGAAATAAATAACTTAAAAAGCCAGCAGTGGCATGACACATAGAGGTGCCAATATCCACATTTTGCAGCTGAGGTCAGAACAGCCTGGACTGCTTGCCTGGAATCACAAAAAATTTCCTTTGTCCTGAATCCTAGGCCAGGACCTCTCTGTTAGGCCAGTGTTACTCTCTTCCTTTGCCGCATCCTTCTGCAGGTTCATGTAGAGACCAAAACAGCACATAAGAGGAGAAATATTTTCAAGGGGTTAGCAAAACAGCAATAGGTTTGTGAAAGCTATTACTTTTTAAAAATCAAATCATCTATTTCACAGGAACAGGTAGCATCGAGATCCCTGTGCTTTGCTTACTGGTAAATGGAGGACCAGGCACACTTGAGGTAAGAAGCTATTTTCCGCTTTAGAAAAATAAACTGGTGCCAAGTAATTAATGAAAAATTTGCCTGGATGACAAAGACATCTATCGGCACTTCACATAAAGTCAAATTTCACATCTATACACCATTAAGAACTGAGTTCTGTTAATATTACATTTGCCAGTATGTGTTTGGGATAAATATTTACTTTTGAATAGGCACCAGCTAATCATTAAAACTTCCATTGCCAGCTTGTCCAGTGGGAAGAAAGAATACAAACCAAAAACAAATCCACAGAAACCAGCTCCAGATCTAGGGAAACATAAATACTCTGTTATAATTTTAGAACATACCCCCTAAAAAAGAGAGGAATCTTTCAGTGCTGTTCACCAGCAATGACACAACTGTCTGTCCCAGAGCTCAAAGGAAGCACAAGACCAGGTTTGCTGGATGTGCCATTTAAAATGGGAGTGTCCTGGTTCCACTGAGCAAAACCACATTGTAGGATTGAAGACTGGAATAATCCCAAATCTTCTTCAGCAAAGGATCAGTTAAGATTTTTTTTCCTGAGTGGTTGTACAACTTAAAGAGCCCGTTAACAAGGAGATAGTCTTTGATTTTTATTCTATTTTACTTTTCCTTTTATAAAACTCTCAGTCTAAAAAACCTTTAGAGAGACATAATTTAACTAAAATTTAAGGCTTCCAAGTGCAGATACTGTGACATGCAAGCTGGTAGCCCCTTTCCAGAATAATGACTCCTTTCTGGGGATGTTTTCTAGTTTCAGTTTCTTGTATCTTGTCATAAGTTTTGTCAGCTGAACTAAAACACATGCTCATATTAGAAATCTCATTGCTTAAACAAAGATTATGTTACCTCATGAGCTTGCTTCCTTTCTTTCGAGAGAAGCTAAATATTGCAGTGTTTCCTATATCTTTCGTTTAGAAAAATGCCATGTTATGACATGTAAATCCTCTTTTCTAAGTTTTACAGAACAGTGTGACTGGAAGACAAAAAGTGACTGGCTGGAGTTGCTCTAAACTGACATGTGCTGTGAATAGAGGACTAGCCACACTTTTTTAGAATACCAATTTCTTAAATGGATTTCTTAAAATGGATAATACACACCGGAGACAACGAACAGTTTTAGAAAACCTCAATACCTAAACTAAAGGAAAAAACCCCTGCACCACAATTGAATCAATGCAGTCTTGTATAACTCAAGAGGAAGAAACAGACTGGCAGCAAATAGACATTTTGCAATTATGATGCCATGGCCTCTGCTTTCCTCTCTCAATAACCTGCCTGACTCATTCTAATTGCACAAGTAATAGAATTAGTAGCCTTTAACTCTTGTAGTTGCTATGATTCGGTGATTTCTTTTTCTGTAGCTCAATGTTGTATTGCCACAGGCAAATTCCTGATTTTCAGAACATATTGCCAGGTTTAGCAGACAGAAAAAAAAAAAGCCTGTACAAAAAAAGCCTGCGGATAATTTCTGTACAGGGCTACTCTTGCACTTGACTATGCTGAAACAGAGACTACAGGGGAAAAAAATGTCAAAGAAATTTTATGCGTTGTTTGTCCAAATGAGGCTGCTTAGCTACTCAGCAGATGTGTCATGAAAAGAAGCATAGTCAGAGGCCTATACATGGATGACCTGCTACAGAATTCAAAAAATCCCAATAGCTTAGAGGAGTCTGGACTGATTCCATAGTGAATCTGACTTAGGTACACTTTTATTCCTGGTTTGCTAGAAGTCCTTCTTTTGAATAACATTTTCTTTACACTTAGGAATTCTAAAAACATCCTATTTTAAATTACAGAGAATTTGCAGTGGGTTGGAAAATTCGGCTCCCTGGCTTATCTTAGCAGGGTCTGGAGGTACAGCTGACATCTTAGCTGCATTCATGAACGACCCACAGCTTATCATGCCAGAAGCTGTTGAAAAGCAACTTAAAGAGAAATTCCCTGCAGAGAGCTTCTCTTGGAAGGACATTCTGAAATGGACAGTGACAGTGAGTTTATGTCTTCGATAAGCCATCATGTTCACAAAGCCATCTCCTAATACTTGTAGCTTTGGTAGCCCCTTCAGTACAGGTTTGTCAAGAAGCTGCTCAGAAGTTTTGGGAACTCCAGTGCTTTGGCACTGGTGTCACAGAATGCCTCTCTAGCATTAAAAATCGAGTGGTCATTTGATCATGCAAACTACTTTGTTGCCCCAATTCAGCTGAACACTTAAGGCTCTGTCCTTCCTCAATTACGTCCTCAAGTAACAGCCAGAACCCAGGAACCCAACAGTCCTTCTGTAGGACATGAAGCATTATTTATATCCACAGCTGTAGAGCTTGTGCAGCTGTGACAGAAGAGACCTAATTCATGATCTACAGCTGTTAAATGGAAACCTCGTTGTGGATAAGCATGAATAAATTAAGTAGAATGAAGAGTGTTTAGAAACGATCCTATCTATTGTCAGTTACTTGTTCTTTAAGTATCATTGTTCTTAAACAGAAAGACAAAACAGATTCAGATATCTTCTTTACTGTTTGTCTTGGGATACACTTGCATAAGCCTTTTAGGAACAAATACCCACTCTGAGATTGTCCTTGTATGAACAGCGAAGAACACTGGGTGCGTCTGAGATAAACCAAGTCCACCTGACCTGGCCTCCTTTGCATTCCCAGCCATAATCCTCAGCTTTAAAAGTTCCACATACTAATTCCATTAGGAAGAACTTTACCAGATCACTAACAAAAAGGGATGAAAGTCATCTGGAAGCAATATTGCCAGAGGCTCACAAAGTCTCAGTGCAGCTGCACTGCGAGAAAGAAAACTCAATAAATAGAGAAGCAAAAGGAGAGATAAGAGTACTGTATACATATCAATATTTGGACTTTTACTCAGATAAGAGTTAGAGATTATGCTTTTAAATAAACAACTCAGAATGCAAAACTTAAATGTCAAAGCAGGATGAGGTGAAATGAAACTAGTGGTATGCTGGCTATAACGTGACTTTGATTCAAATAGGAATTTAAGTTAAGGAAGGATCTTTTAATCAAAGCACTTCTCTGGTTCTCAGAATATCCAAGTTCTGTTCCTTCTATCCTGGTAGGTCACTTGGAAAAGTCAATAACTTCCTCCTTGCCTTAGGAGTCATTTATGGGAAACTAGTAATATTGGCCTTCTTGCCAAACCTCAGCTTTACAACTAGAACATAATTTTTTGGGGAAATACTGTATGGGTGATCTCCACCGGGCATTTGGGCACTAATGTGCATCCAAAGGACAATATGTAAAAATACTTTTGTTTCGACTCCAAATAGATTCAGACTATTATTTCATACCAGCATGTTCTAACTCTGCACAACTTTGAGGAAGATGGTTCAGAAGAACTAGACACAGTCATTTTAAAAGCCTTAGTAAAAGGTAAGATAGAATAAGCGAACATTGTAATGTTTGTCTTATTTGATTTCTATGCCATAAATATATTTCCTCTTTTTCCAGTGCAAATTCAGTTGACTGTTGGATCAGATTTCAGTTCTGATGCACTGTTCTTTTGTTTGTTTATTGATAAATTAACTGTGGCAGTTACTGTAGCTCTTGTAAACTTCCTTTAATCTAGCGTTTGCTTTTTGATCTCATGCTATTGTATGGTACTATTTTAGCCACTCCTTTATTTCACTACTTGCTTCTCTTAATAACAGAGGCTATAAAGAACTGAAATATACTGGAGCAGTATATAATTCCAATTAAACCATTAAAAAAACCCCAAAACTCCATGAAAACAAAACCAAAACCCACAAGTAGACCAAAACTACATTTGTTTCAGAAACAATCCATTTCTCCTATAAGAAATCTCCACTATATCTTTTGAAAGGAGACATTACTTGTGCTGACATCTATTTCAGTTTCTGTTTACTTAATGGTTTGTGTTAGCTTAAACTTAGCATGGGAGGGAAAAAAAAAAAAGACATTCTGTTCCTGATGTGCTAATTGACACAAGGCAAAACCAAGAGCCAGTCCTGTCCCCTGCTTTCTGCAGGCCAGTGTCCCTCTTAATATCCAACAGCCATTTAAACTTATTGCTTTTAATAGAGTTCATCTAGAAAAAAATAATAGTTTTGAATATTAATGTTTCTTAGTTTAGGAAAACATTGCTGTGAAGGGTTTCTGGTTAAGCAACCCACAGATCTGTGATAGCTGAAGGAGAATTTGCATTGCTTATCAAAGTACCAATACTACTTTAAACATAACTGTAAAGTACTGACTTTATTTGCTTTTTTTTTTTTTTTTCCAGCCTGTAAAAGTCAGAGTCAGGAAGCTAAGGAATATCTGGATGAACTGAAACTGGCAGTGGCCTGGAACAGGGTCGACATTGCTAAAAGCGAAATATTCAATGGTGATGTGGAATGGAAGGTACCAGGTTATTTTGCTTTAGAGGACACTCAGTGTATATTCCAATGTGTACAGGACACTGGTGCATCCCAAAAGATGGCTTCAGTTTTTGCCACTACCTGCACACTACTGAGAGATTGGGCAGGGGAATTATACTTCCTGAGGCTGTTTGTTTTTCTGGGCCCCTAATGGGTATGGATAATGGCTAAAGACAGAAGAATAATTCAGTGGTCATCATCTCTTTCTTGAGCTGTTTAAGAGCAACAATCTTTCTCCCCTTCTGTATAGACCTTTAAAGCAACCAACCAAAGTTTATAAAGCACAAGAAGCAGGCAGATATTACTGTTAGAAGGTGGCATGAAGAATGTCCCTGTTTTCAGCTGCTCTATAAATACCCAGTGTGGTAGGTACCTCACATTGAGTCCTACAGCACACAATTTATGTTGATGTTTTAACATTAACGTTAGCACAGACATTTTGTCAGAGAAAAATGAAAAGAGTTCCACCTCTTTCTCATTGTACTCACTGTTGACTGGTGGAAGACAAAATGTTCATGTTAAATCTAACCTCTCTCATCATTCATCCATGATTACCCCCAAAAATTTCCTTTTTTGGTTTGTTTTTTTTTTTTTTTTCCTATTTCCTCAATCTAGTCCTGTGACCTGGAGGAAGTGATGATGGATGCTCTAGTCAACAACAAACCAGAATTTGTAAAGCTATTTATTGACAACGGGGCTAACATATATGAATTCCTGACCTATAGTCGTCTGCAGAGACTCTACTGTTCCATTTCTCAGAAATGTCTCCTCTACGAACTTCTCCTGAAAAAGCATGAAGAAAGCAAACTGACATTGGCAGGGCTCACTGGTCAGCAGCAAAGTGGGCAGGAGATCTGCTCCCCCTTCACTCTCAGTGAGGTCTCTAGGGTTCTAAAGGATTTTCTTCATGATGCATGCAAAGGTTTCTATCAAGACCTCAGACATGGAGGCAAGAAGAAATCTGTGAGTAACAACTTTGCATCATTGCTCCCCTCCAATTCAGAATTTGTACAATTTTAACTAGGTTTGGTCTTTAGGTTGGGGCAGGGAACAGATTTAGTTAAAGATGTGTGGGGAACACGAATAAGATTTACATTTACTAAGGAGTATTTAGTGGCTTTAAAAGTGGTCTGCTTGTCTCCAACAGAACTTCAAGAAGTAGTACTGGAAAGGCAATTTTTTTTTTAGGAGAAAGAAAAGCAGGCAATGGAGATTTTCAACCCCAGGTCTGAAAATGGTCATCTTTGTACACAAAACTATTTTCAGATTTATACTCTGTATGATTAGACTGTACTCAGATATTGATATTCAATAATATCCAGTATTTGACATTTGCCTTTAGATCATTTTAGTCTTTTTATGGAGTGCCAGAATGCAGAGCAAGAAATAGGAACAATTGTGTGACATGGCCTTGGCAAGTGTGCTGGCCAACATATGACAAAGATAGTATGTGATGGAGGTACCAGTGTGGAATGTCTATAATCCACAGTGCTGCAATAGATGCATCATCATTTTTGCATTTTGATAGTGTATTTAACATTAAAATACCTAAGTACCAAAGTGCTTGCAAAAGCATTGAAAATAAGTTTGGGTGCAAGTTTTCAAAACAAAGATGTATAAAGAAATTTCATTAGGGTTCAGTTTCAGACAAAAAAAAGAATTAAGCCTTTTGGTACTTGCCAAGTTCTAGTTATACCTGTAAATTTGTTAAAACTAGAAATTAATTTAAATAATGTCCTAGGGTGACGTTATG